>PRKT01000317.1:438352-450061 GCA_003671525.1 Saccostrea glomerata
AAAAAAAAAAAACAACTTCAAATCTCTCTCTGTGCGCCCTCAGTGGGATTCACCAACTGTTTATATAAATGTATTTATGGGCATGTTCTAAAGTCGAAAGATTATCAACCATGACAGGCTACTGTCATTTAAAACGTCAAAGATCTCTTTTTTTGTTTCTTTAAAAACATTTTTTTAATTTTTTAATTTTGAAAATAACTTATCTTTGAGTAATTCAACTGACATTTTTTGGTTATTCTATTATTAGGATTTTCAGATTTAGATCACTCACTAGAGTTCATCATATTTCTTTTTCCTGATCAATAAAGAACCTGAGATTGACCTCAAAAATATAAATATAATTATCTTCATATTCCACATTTGATATTTCAAGAGTTATATTCTTTTTTTTACGATTTTTCTTTTGCATTTTTTGTTTCACTGAAAAAAAGTACAAATATTGTTTGTGTATATCAAGCTTGATATCAACGATGAATCATACTGTTAAAAGTCGTTTAAATCTGCCTGTGAATGGGTGGTTTCTATTTTAAAGTATATCAATTGTAATGGATTTTAAAGACACGGTCCGCTGTTTTATTAATCGGGAACAAAAAATCTATTTTAAATTTTGAGATAATGGAAATTCCCTTCGAGACACATGTATGACACATTTTGTTGGAACGAAATACGCTTGATTTATAAAATTTTTCCTGCATAATATGAGAGTAAATTGCAAACAATCTTAACACATATTTTAGTGAAATACGGTTGTACTCAATTGAGAATATAATTAATTGTTAGGTTATTAATTATCATCCTTTAATTCAGTTCTTCATTAGAAGTGCAATGGGATAATTATTTCATTTTGTTCAGCAATTCTTCTTAACTTTTTAAATGATGGATGTGCAATGCAAATTACGTACAACGATGGTGACTGTATTTATTCTGCTTTCGGTATCAGCGGTAAGAATGGAATCATCTATTTAATATCTATTATTAAGTTATTAATATTGTCTCTAGCTAAGGAAAATACGGTCGTATTTTTCATATTTTGTTCTACTAAATATTGCAACTTGTAAAGTCAATAACTGTATGTTTATAGAAAGAAAGTAAATATAAATTTGTTTTATTCGACTCAGATTGGTAAAATATTAACTTTCCATTGACCGTATTATAGGAATGTGTATATTCATTTGATGACAAAGAATGTAGAGACTCAAATAAAACTGCAGTGCGTGTAGTAACGTGCCCCAAATCAGCCAAAGAATAGAAAGAGGCAGCACTAAGGAAGGGCTGCCATATCTTAACGGTTTCTAACAATTGTTCTTCATTTGAATACCACTGTGTTATTAATGCTTGGATCAACGAAACGATAGAAGTGTGTGCACCGATTCGAAATATTCTTGGTAATAAACAACTGATGAATTCACTTCATTTGTCGATTTATAATTTCTATAATATTTAATTAATTGTTTATGCAATACCTTTATTATTCCGTGAATATTACTAGGAAATGTGTGTGCTGAGTACAATTTTGGTGGTTCAAGAATACAGAGCAACAATAACGCAACATGCGAAACATGTCCAGAAGTTTATTTATCTAACATGAGCTATAATTGTAAGTATTACATGTTCTTGGAAATTATATAGTACGAACTTGTTCTTTGCAAATTCATCGCATTAATGATGGCCCTGGACAACGAAATGTACTTACGAAAAGAAAACAGCTATTTTAGCACATGTATCAAACTCTTTCCTTATATATATAGCATATAAAGATATTTTAACACTACTTACATGTAAATCCTTCATCATAAAGAATACCAGTATTGGATTTTTCAAAACTATATTATTAAAACAAATAAATCAATTTTCTTTTAAACTTATCTCTCTTATACATGTAGATTCTGAGTGCTACGATTTAGTTTATAAAGCACGTAACAGAAGCAGACGTTTAGATATTACTATGCCATCCGCTGTGGAGAGTACTATGAAGGCAGAAAGTATAAAACCAATGACATCACCGAATAAGAAACGACCGTCAAATGTCCAGGAAGCAAACATGGATATGGATACCAAGATTGTGTAATTAATACTGTTTTTTTTCTGTTTATGCAGAGGACACATGCTACATTATATTTAAACAGAAAATAAAAAAAAATTACTTATTGTAAGACATTGTTTCCAAATATGAAATACATTAAGCATAGATTTAAAATTTTGCAGTATTCCCATCAGCTTTGGTATTGTCGCTGTTACAGTTTTAATTCTTATATGTTTGGTACACTGTTTAAGTAAAGAACATTTTCTGAAAGGTATGTGCTGATTTTTCAGTTGTTTCTTTAAATTAATCTATTTAATTAAAAAAAAAATGCACGAGAGGTATTGAGTATAAATAATTACATTGTCTGGTAAATTTTCAGGTTTTATTTCAAACAGTTGCAGATTTCAGGCAAGACAAAAACGTAAGATTTAATGAAGACTCTCCATCAAAAATTACCAGGCATATCATTTGATACATGTTGGAATTTAATTTGAATTCCATTCTCTTTCAAACATATACATGTATACGTGTCGAAATTTTTGAAATTTATAATTCATATGTTTTAGGATCCATCACTAACGAAAACACGAATACGGACATTGAAAACACACCATTGAAGGAAGTAACATAAATTATTTTTGTTTACGGGAGAACAATAATCAAAGCACCAGCAACTTGTTTAAAAGATACAAAAAAAAAACAATATTTGGTTCATAAACCAATTGTGTGAAACATGTTAATAATATAGACGTGAAGAAGAAAAGGCAGCTAACAATTTGTTGAGCTCCATTTATCAAATATATGCACATACAACCATTCTTATATACTCTATTTACACTGAAGTATTATGTTAATTGTACCAAATTGTGTTTTATTAAGAAACACTTAACCTATCGTGTTTGCTTTTTTCTTTTACTTTTCTCGATAATAAATAAAAGTCAGAATAATTATGATTTTTAACAGAAAGTCTGTTATCACAATCTTAACATCCAACTGTTTAAAACAACATATTTCAATGAAATCTTGAGATTTGCAAGATTACGCGGGTATGTTAAGGCAGCACATGGGCCAGAATTCGGCGAATTAACACCTATTTATAATTATGTAACACTAATAAATCGGAAAAGTCAAGCATAAAACTTTTCTTATAATTATGCATTCAATAGACTTCAATGATACTTGTACTACATGAAGCACTTCACCACAACGTCACCACGTGACGTCTATAATTATTAAATACGCCTTGATGTAAAAGTGATAAGTTCAACACTACCCCGGGAATAATTAATTTCGATTTGTAATAATAATTATGTAAAAACATATATGTACCATGAAAAGTGTTGCTAGAATCCTACTGTACTATCACAGAAATAATTATTCAACACTTTCTGACGAAACCTTACCAAAATTTTTACATTTTGCTAATAACATCGAAAAAAATGCATTAATTCCCGTAAACCATACGGTTCTAGCAGCAATTTCCAAAAACAATAGCATAAGAACTTTAGATGGAAACAAAAATTCAGTTTCAAAGTGTGCGGCGTAGTGTTGAACTTTTGTATCTTATTTGTTACGAACGACAGAGGAAAGGCTGATCGGCAAGTAAACACCCTCCCTGCTTTAATTTTTCGCAGAAAATGTAGAAGTATATTACCATACCTTATTCATAAGCTTTATTCCCACATGAATCACACATGATATTCATTCTAAATGCTTTTAAACTCCGATTTCTTGTGTTTGTTTACATGAATTCTCGTTACGTTTCACTTTCACTCTGCTACTGCATGATAAACAGTTATGACGTCACGGGTTTGGTATTTCACCCCTGCTATAACTACAGAGACCCAGAAACGACAAAATTCTATTTGTATTATGCCTCTGCACATTTTGATCAATTTTTATGACCTCAAATCAATCTTAAATATCGATTATAAGAAATTTTTATCTCTAAACTTCACGTCATATAGCTTACTATTACGCCATATCATATAGACAAGTAGAATATTTGGTTGTAACCTTAACCTACCTGCGTAATTAAATATTGTCGCAAAATTGTTATTGTTTGTTATTAGTGTACATTATTTATTTTCTAAATGAATTTTCCAATAAAAATTTTCTAAATACATTTTCGAATAAAAAATAGAAGTCGGTAGAAAGCTTGCTTTGTGATGGGAAGGTCATGTGTTTTAATTACGGGGGCAGATGCCTTAAGTCTATGCAAAATAGGTAGCATTTTTTTCCTTCCCCAAGCGCTCGTCACTCTGTAGTGAAAGTTTCGGGTCCTTTTGATGAGACGTTAAAACGAGGTCCCGTGTACCAATAGGCATTGGTACGATTAAAAAATCCTGCTCAATGTTCCTGAGTGCTGATTAACTTTATATATGTGAAGCCTTGCATCAGTTTATGGTGACATCTCAGTATGAATGAAAATTCTCGAACATGGCATACAATAACATATCAATCCAATAAAAATACAACTTTTGCCCAGTTTGAACCATCATCAATTTATCCTCTTTGTCCCCTTAACGTTGTTATGTCATGAAGTCTTAATATAGCACTTTCTTTTTTGCTTCAGTGCACTTTTTTCATAGCTGAAAGAGAAACTTCAGTCCTATTTTTAATTTCCGAAAGTATAGCTTTGTATAATTCACAAATGGCACGGTCGCAAATTCCATTTTTATACAAAAAGAAGTTTTTTTTTATCTATTATTAAACTTAATCAATGCACTCTGGTTGGGATTTCTTATATAGCATCAACATTTTTTAATCTTCTGTGCACCATATAAATTGCAGACAAAACTTGAATTTAAGTTAACAAATTCGAAAGCAAACGCTTTACAGGGATATATGATCATATTTTATTCCATTATAGCCATACAGTAAGTCATTTTCCCCATTTCAATCAGTGACATTGTAAATGACATGCCCTTCTTCGGAACCTTGTCCTTTCAACGGAATATGCATTTAATAATGAAACGATATCTACAAGGATATGGATGTCTGCTATTGATTTCCACGTATTTTACACGAACATCCAAATGCATACATAATGGATTGAAAATCGATAGCATACCGCTTTATGTAACCTTTTTTCGAAACAAACTTCCACGAAGAAGTGTCAACTGTATCTAAATACCATCATAAGTGCATATAGTAAGTGAAACTAATCACTTTACTACCGAGATCATAGCTTTAAATTCAAACAAGGTAATGAATAAAGAATTGATCTATAATTAAGCAAAATCATTAGCATGAACTATTCTTTTTAAAATAAAAATGATTTAGACATGGCTTTTCCTCAAAAGGGGATGTTGTAAAGTTCGACGAAGGCAATTTTGATTTTGCGATTCCTACCTACCTTGAACAATTCAATATCTGCTTTAGAAATAAATATACTGTATAATTTGTGAAAGTTTAACATGTATCAACATATAACATATAGCGGCATTTAAATGTAAAGTTTAGTGCTGTCAGATTTACATGTATGTACATGTGATTATTTAAATCAAAAACGAGTATTTTGTTTGAAAACCTATTTGAAACATTCTTAAACCATGATTGGTTTTTTTTTTCATACTAAGGAAATGAAAATGAAATAGTTTGATTTCTACGAAGAATGAATTCCATTCGTATTTCCCTCAAGAAAGAAAATTATATTCATCACCCGATTCGTTGAATTAACATGGCTTTTGAATTTCAATCGGTGGTGGTTTATCAAGAATGTACTGAACATATACGGCATGTATGTCTAATTACATGTACATGTATCATCGCTTCTATCCTTTAAAGTGACACTTGTCCATAAAACAAAATTCCATAGATATTTTTAACGTGATTAAACAGAATTAGTGAGAACAAGACTCTTCACAGAAAGAATAATTTATGAGGCAGATTGGAATACTAGTAGGGATGCAGACTTAACTGATTTTATCAACAAACTATCTGTTGTTGACATTTCTAAATGAGAAAAAATACAAACATTTACACAACATAGGCAATTGCATTCCACTATCTTAAAAATCGTAGTTTTGTCTTCACAAATACACGTATGAATTATTAGTTTAAAGTAGTGTTGGCAAATCGGACGATTTTTAGTAACCGGTTACTCGCTTCATCGTCCGATCGAGTACCCGGGTACTCGGACGACTTTTGGTAAAAGTATCAATATCTATTATTAATCTTATTCTATACTTATCGGTAGTAGTAATGCGCAAATATTCTGTATATGGACATTATATTTACAATACACACACACGATATCGTCAAAGATTTACGATTTTAAAATAAAGCAAATTAATAGGGAATTCGACAACAAAGACAAATAAATACGTCATTGTCAATCACCATTTTACACTTTCTTTTTGAGCCCCCGAAATATGTCGCAATCAAGGAGAATAATTATTTACATACTCCATAATTAATAATTAATATGTGGAGTGTCCAGTAAAACGCTGGTTTCCGAATAATTTAATTAAACGGATTTTGAATCAGCTGTTCTTTTGTTTCAACTCCAAGCTTATTATGTCTGCGACGGCATCTCGTTAAATTATCAAATGAAGTAATAACAAATCAGGCCTTCAAAATATGTATACCCCAAGCGATCAAAGCTATCAATTATATAAACTGTGAAAACTAATCATAACAATTTGATACAATACAATCATGCACTAGATCAAGTCTAACGGTACCTATAAATTAGGGAAATATGTAAGTTAGTATACATTTATAAATCATAAAACATTCATTTTCTATGCCTTGACTATGTAGAATTTATTTTATCCGAGTAACCGAATAGCAGTTTTACTAACCGATACTCGCAACGTTCGACGGTTAACCGGTTAACCGGGTACTCGTTGCCAACACTAGTTTAAAGGCAGAGATTTTTTAACGGGTGGTAAATTCCAGGTGAGGGAGGGGCTTATTTTGTACAGGTGTGAATGCCTTGGGGGCTTGCAGTCTACCTGTGGCCATCTGTCTCCTAATTCCTGTACATAGGAAGTGATTTAATACACAATGAAATACCCATATGTCAAACTTTACCTGTGTTGGAGATTTTGAGACAATTTAAAATTAGTAGTAAAAAGTTGTTTTCAATTATATATTGATCTAATTTTTACAGTACTGTTTGAAAACATCCGTACTCATTTAAAAATTATTTTTTTATCATACTATAAATTCAAATATTAAAACAAAGATTGTTTCAGATGTTTTAATGTATGTGTTAATTTAAAAAAAACAAACGCTGTAACAACCAAATTAGACTTAATTCATTCATCCCCAGGATCTCAGGATCCCATCTATTCATAAAATAAAAAGAGAGTTGTACTACCTACATTTCACTAAACAAAAATATTTCGGTTTTTCCTAACCTTAATAAGACTACCTTGAAACATGATAAAAAAAAGGGTTGATTGTGAATTTTTATCTGAATAAAAAATGGAAAATATAAGTGACCCCATGATTGGAAACATTATTTTTAAACTTCTCACAGTGCTGATCTGAACTTTATCAATAACATAACCACTTTAGGTTTACCAAATAGCATATTAAAACTAATATCGAAATTTCATTTGAAATAAAAAGTTTTATTTGCTAAAGGTTAATTAAAAAAAATGCATATTTAATTACAATCCTTCAAATACTAAAGGTATATTTAATTCATATATTATTATCAATATAAAATTCAATTTCTGTAAACCACGTTCAGTAAACATCAAAGGATCAAACGTTAATTAGAATGTCACCATGAGTCCCAAACAAGGTAAACAGGGTATACACAGGGACCAGTAAGTAAGTGTCAATCAAGTTTCAGTATCCAATGATGGACCTTCACGCACTTGATTGACAGGGCTACCCAGACCAGGTATTTTTGAAGGCGGTGCTAAAAATTTCTGCCTTTAAGTAACAAAATTAAACAGTATTGATGCATCGAGGAAAAAGAAATCACAAATTGGTCTATGTCTTATCAAGATTATTCAAGTGCGAAAGATAGAATGAAAAATTTAATTATTGAAATAATTAAATAAACAAAACAAAACAAAACATAAAATAAGCAAAACTTTTCAAAGCGGAACGACAAATCCAATTTGTACCAGATCAAAGATGTACATTTACATTCCAATATCATCTAAGTATTTTTAGGCGTTTACAAAAAAGAGTGCAAAACACATATAGACAGATAAACTGACAGACGAGAAAGAAAGCTATAGTCTGTTTTCATTGAAATATGAAATATTAATGTTCAATGTGCGTACGTATTTTATTAAAAAAAAACTATCCCTTATTATGAGAATGTGCATTCAAGCTTATTTTTTGTCATGAAATTGCAAATGTATTACACATTCCTTTAAACATGTCAATTTAATTTACTTCAATTAATAATCATCCCATATGTTCAATGTACTTTTGTTTCCCTTATCCTAAGGCATTAAAATGTTATAAATTGTATTTCAAAATATATAACCTTCAGTCTACATATCAATATATAATTCTATTTTGTGAAAAGTTTTTAAATAAAAAAAAAACATTTTTTTTTAAAAGCAAAAGAAAAAATACAACATTTTAAAACAGCCTTTGTGAGGCGATGTAACGAACCTGTTAACGTTATTGCTTACATGTACGCTGAATCAATATAAACATTTTTACTACACTTGTCACATGGATTACAGGTATTCAAGTCTATTTTGCTACCTAGATCGCAATGAAAAAAGGACAACACTATTTTTTCTGAATATGAACTATGAAACAAAATGTCAACAGTTGCATTTCTTTTCATTCATTAATAAGGCAAAGAAGCTACCTTGTAATCAAGTATAAACAAGGAATTTTTAGAGTTTAGTTTTTTTTAATGTCATTTGGTTGAATTCTAAACAGTTAAATCATTTATAGAAACAAAATTAGTTGTTTCACTGATAACTGATACCTAAATACGTCTACTTGTATATTCTTTGATGGTATTTGAACTTACAATTGATGAAAAGAAGGGCCCATGATGGCTCTTTTTTTCAATTTGAATGTTTTTGTTTGAATTTTAAGTAAGAATACTGTTCGTTATCTTCAGATTTTAGTGCATGGATGTTCGAACGTGGCATGTGAGTAGATCAGTAAATATTATGAGTAAGTGTTATGTTTTCAGGTTGATAGAGAGACAGAGGCTGGAATATTTAAAATATAATTAGTTGAATAAAATTGTTGATTAAACTATATTTAATTATCTAGAGACTGGAGGGTATGCTCTGTTTTATCAAAATCAAGTACTGGACATGAAGTGTTACTTGAACATCTTGATAAGGGTTTTGTTGCAGGTAAATGCAAACTTATCGAAAAACAAATTGACTTTGGGTGAAAAATGTGAAAAAAAGAAGTAGGTTTCTAATTAAAAAAAAGAAATCAGGACATAATGACAAGCACATTTAATGCATTATCAATTACCTCTTATAAGACAACAATATATAATTGGATCAATTTCAAAATCTAATAAAATCGGAAGGGCCAATACGCAAAAGCACATATACATGTAGTTGTATAATTTTTGACGGTTTCTTGAATTTTAAAATTTGTACGTTTGTTTACTTAAATGGTATGTATGTTTTTAAATTTATTTGATTTTTTCTAATGTTGTTTATGAAATTTTAAACTCGACACCGTTAATTATTCTATAAACATACTGAAACAAGATGTGTTTGTGTAACATTATGCGCCCGGCGGAAACAAAGTTTGGAAAAAGCTAATTTTAGTATTAAGGCCACAGTCAAGGTCACAGGGTCATTGACCTTAGAGTCATTTGAAAGAACTTAATTAGTGGAGTATGCATATTAAATATGAAGTCTCTACTTTTCATGGTTCAAAAGTTATGGTGAAGGTTAAAGTTGGGGACAAACAAACAGACAGACAGACAGATAGGACAAAAACAATATACGCCCTGGATCTATCGATCCGGGCGCATAAATATTCAAATTGAATAGAAGATAAATTAATTAATAATCATGATAATCATTCTTTTTATTTTGAATGTGCATCTAACATATAATAGCTTCTTGTAATGAAACATTACTAGAAATCATATTCATATATTACATATAATGCAAACGAGACCTCTAAATAATTAGAAGTGTATGGGATTAGGTGCCATAGCAGTAAGCATCCCTTTTGAGCGGTCATAGCCACTTTTTGGTCACACCCGCCTTTTGCTTCTTATCATGATCGGACAAACGAAATTCATAAAATCTAGAAGTAAAGTAATGGCCCGACAATATATAATTGATTTTCTTTGCTGACAAAGCATTATATTGACCATATAATTTGCAAACTATTTACTATAAACCCACTGTTGATCTTTTTGTATCCTACAAAATGGCAATAGCTTGTATCGTTTAATACACGTGAAATAAATGAAGCTTTTAGAATGAATGTTGCCTTTTGGAACTAAAATCGATACTATGGTGACATATTTCTACCCCAACTTGCACAATAAATTACGTTACATGCAAGAAAAAAGGATAATAATGTATACATGCAACATAATTATCCGAAGTAAATATGATAACATGCAAGATATTAACATGTATTGAAATACAAGTTATTTATGTTAACTTGTATCATAATCATTAAGACATGCGATTTGTTTAAGTCAACATGCAAGATACATACATGTATGATAACACAAGACTTATTTATGTCAGCCTGCGACTAATTAATGTCAATATGCAAGATGAAAAAATATACAGATATCAAGGATGACTGCTTTAAAGTCCCCTACAGCCCTTGACTTGTGACGTATATTGAGAAAAAAAAATACTTTTATTTTCGGTTTTATCTAGTTTTTGCACCGACAATTTAATAAACAAAGAACGCCTGTAAGATAGTCTTATAACGGTTTATAGATAAAAGCTTTGTCCATGGAAAATTACGTCATAACTGAAAGCGACGCTCCTATCATAAAAGAACCATGATATCATCAAGGCGTGATCAAAAGAAAAATAGAGCAAAAATGATATTCTTAAGATTTAAAAAAAAGAAAAGAAACATTGACATGTACACTATGGCTAGGGCTAAAACACACACATATATAGCTTATATTATATTATTCAAGCAGAACCTATTTCATTTAACAAATGGTTCAATATGTACGCAGACAAAAGGATATCAATTACTTCATTTTATTAGTCATGATCAAGGACAACTGATCTGCTTTTAATTGAAATTCTTGTCTTTTATCCAAACATTTTTAGATTATTATTTTGCATTTTGTTATGGGTCAGAATAACCCTAAATGCCAGCAAAGATCAATCACACTGTTTAAACTTAACAATAATTTATTTACAGTAATATACAAATCATTTAAAAGTACAAGCTTAGCAAAAATCTAAAAATACATACATCAGAGTGTCCGTGGCTGCACACAATGTCCCAGTGAAATTATATCCCAGTAATACCTCAATGATGCTTATACGACAATGTATATCTATGCATCGAATTGACAGGGTATTTATACAGTATTATAAATCTAGAATATTCTAGAAGTTGTAAGTACATGATATTACTGGAAAGTTCTGGACATACACAAAGTTCAGGAATGTTCTAGAAACAATGACCGAACATGTTGACCACTCTGGAATGTTCAAGAAACTTAATGTTACTAATAATAGACATGATGAAACAATACAAATACAACACACCTCACAACA
>PRKT01000317.1:478018-555230 GCA_003671525.1 Saccostrea glomerata
AAAAAAAAAAAACCAAGAAAAAACATTAAATAGATAAATACAAGCAGAAAATAGAGAAAAGTCACTAAAACAAATGTTTTCATACTTGTTAGCAAGTTGACAAGATAAAATGAATTATAATGTACAAGTAAATTATGTTAAAAAGTTTTTTTTTAAATTTACATGTATAAAGATTTTATTTTTCATGATTTCTAAATGCATTACTTTTGGGAGAGAAAAAGGTGAAATTAAAACCAATTGTAGTACATGAAATGTGAAAGATAATCACAATCAAAAACATTTTAAACATGTTAAATGTGTATGAAATGTGTATGACAAAATTTACAATCATGAATCAACATGCCTATAATTTCATTTTATGTTTTGGTTTTTTTTCTTCAGGAAACCCTGCACATTTGCAGCTGTACAGAATGCAGTTCATGCCATATGCTATTAGAGTAAATGATGAGAGATGTTCAAACCAGTGTCAAGAGTCCTGTCTGAAATCATGGTGCTTTTATCATGTTTATTAAGGAGATCAGTGTTTGTTTTCTGTGCATTGTTGACATTTGTAGAACTGTTCGGTTTATGACCATCTCTCTGACAATAACTCTGACATTTGAATTTCAATTTAAGCGTCAGTTAATAAAGCCAAATTATATGCATGTAAAACATTATACAAGTGTAATAAAAATATTGATAAACTTAAATTTAAACAAAGTTCATGTACATGTATCTGTGATCTTTGCATTGAAATTCATAAATCACAAGATGAAATTACACCATTCAATCGACGGAATGGTAACTGAATGCCCACTGAATGGTCACTGAAAGGTCACTGAAAAGATCCTTTCCCGTGACTTTTCCGTGATTATTCCGTTACCATTCAGTTGACTGAATGGCAGGCACATTTCAGTGACCTTTCAGTTGTCATTCAGTTGCATGTTTTTATTAAATAATCAACTTACTCTTTAACTTAAAAATTTTATTTCACTTTTTCTTGATTTAATAGCATTTAGTCTACATATTTGCGAATAAAAAATGAAAAAAAAAATTAATGCAAGAAAAAAAGTTCTTGGCCGAAGCCAGAATCGAACCCTGGTCTCCAGCGTAAAGGTCCGTGACCTTATCCATTACGCTACGACTTCTTATTGAAAGTTAAGGAATTAAAATCAATCAATTTGTAGAAATCGAAATGGAACACGGTTCACCTGTTGTATCGAGGAGTTGCGATGTGTATATATCTTGTATATATTTTGTATATTCTATGTTAATTATGCGGATTTTGGGACAGACTAATTAATTACACATCTCTTATCGGGATGATGACAATTATCGGCGACGGGCACCTGTTCTTGTCAAACAAATCTTCTCCTCGGAGATAGTTTTAAATTCTCTATCTAGAAAATAAGCAAATTACTTTAAACTGTTTCTTTTTAAAAGCTTTAATCTACAATATCAAGTTTCTTCCACAAGAGGCATAAATAAATGATTTATTCTATTCCTGTAAAATGATTTTATAATGATGTCTTTCAAAAGCTGAAATATCCTGCGGGTTTGACAACTAAGAAACGAAATTTATAATATCAAGGTTCCAGAAAAGGGTATAAATAATATTAATTCTGTCTCATCATTCAATATTAGATATTTCCATGAAAAATATAATAACTGTAGAATGTATTAGATTGACATAAGAATAATGAAATCTATATTAGAGCTGTAAAAAATAAGATAACATTTTCTTTGCTAATATTAAGATCGCATTATGATCGATAGCCTCCATTTTTTTTCTTCGATTGATTTCTAATTAATTTAATAGCTTATTAAATTAACATTTATTACCGAATTAGAGATTTACAGAAAGAAAAAAGAAAACAAACTCATACGACATGGAATTGAATTTTGATTCGAGAATCGGATCATTATTTTTTATCATTTGAAGATGTTTTTGTTTTTTAAATCTACTAGAAAATTAAACATCATTTTGAATTTTATGAGTCCACACTTCTTGAATTTTACGAGTTCAGTTGAACTGTTATCGTTTATTTTGTAGCATATAAATAAAGAATTGTTAAGACATATTTCTAAAGTCTATAATCGCAATTTAAAGTTATACCAGGGAGTATATGACATATCTGACCTAAAAAAAAATACAAGATCAAGTGTAGATTTACATGATATTTGCTATATTTATATGTTCAAATTAAATTTTTCGCCGAATTTGACCTTAAATATCCCCTCGTTTCTATGGTTAAATTGACTTTAAACTGTGTGTGATATTTAATTCCTAGTCAAAAATAAATCGGTTATTATTTTATATCTTGGATATATATGGAACGCGATTGATTTTAATTGTATAATATACAGGAAAGTCTTTTTGTCCTTCTTATTTTAGTTAGTCCGAACGTATCAAAAATATTCCATATACATGTATGTCTTTTAACATTTGGTAAACACTTAATTGAAATACAATTGAACATCTAACTATGATTACCAGTAAACAAAAACACAGCTAAGATTGGATGATAAATTTATGCAAAATATTTTGAAGGAAAAACTACTGATTATAAACTAATAAGCCGGTGAAAAAAAAATCGCCGAATTGATACTAAAATGTGTGCTAAAAGATAACGGAAAGGTTACTGAAAGACGACGGAAAGGTCACTGAAAGACGACGGAAAGGTCACTGAAAGCCGACTGAAAGGTCACTGAAAGTTGACGGAAAGGTCACTGAAAAATAACTGAAATGTGTCCACTGAATGGTGACTGAAAGGTACCTGAAATATGACTGAAAGGCAACTGAAAGGTCACTGAAATGTACCTGCCATTCAGTGGCTGAATGGCAACTGAAAAGTCACTGAAAGCCGCCTTTCAATTTTAACTGAAAGGTCTCGTTTCTTCCTGTGAATGCTGTACATGGATACTTTTAATGACTGTCTCTTGGTAATGGAATATTGAATTGTTAAACATTGTTGAGGAATCACCTTGAATAAAAATATTGTGAACTTGATGAAGTAGGTATTTCCCTGAAGTAGGACTGCACCAAGTCCTCGGTCTGAAGCATCAGTCTGCACTATAAACACTTTGGACAAATCTGGAAGCTTCAAAATTGGAGAAGATGTAAGTGTTTTCTTCAAATTTTGGAAGGCAATCTCTTGTGACTCGGTCCACTGTAATTTGTTTGGAGAATACTTCCTTGTAAGGTCTGTAAGAGGTAGTGAAATGTGCGCACAGTTGGGAATGAATTTGCGGTAAAAATTCACTAACCCGAGAAATGACCGTAACTGTTTCTTTGTCTCTGGTCGATGCGCTTCTTCGACTGCTCTCACTTTATCTGGATGTGGCTGTATCATCTCCTCTCCAACAATGTGTCCCAAACACTCTAACTTACTGTAAGCTATGGCACATTTGCTTGGTTTTGCAGTTAAATTGGACTCTCTAAGCATCTGGAGAACGTTTGTGAGAACTTCAAGGTGATCCTCAAAAGTCATAGAATATATCAAGATGTCATCAATAAAGCTGTCTACATTTGATATATCTCGCAGAACAACGCGCATTAATCTACAGAATGTTGCAGGCGCTGTGACAAGTCAAAATGGCATTCTTGTAAATTGAAATAATCCAATTGGTGTCTGGAATGCTGTTTTGGGTCGCGACTCCAAAGTAAGAGGCACTTGCCAGTAGCCTTTTGAAAGGTCTAGCCGTGAAAAGTACATATGTCCAGCTAACTTGGCAAACATTGCATCAATGTCTGGCATTGGTTCAGCATCAAAGATTGTGATACGATTTAATGAACGGAAATCAACGCAGAATCGGTAAGTACCATCTTTTTTTGTAACCAACACAATGGGCGATGAATACGGACTCTCTGAAGGTTCAATAACTCCTAATTTAAGCATTTGTCTTACCTCTTCCTTTACTGTTTCTGTCATTGAATAGGGTACTTGTCTGGGCGCGAGTCTGATCGGTTTGTCTGTTGAAGTCCTGACTTCATGCTCTAACAAATTTGTGCGACCTGGCTTATCTGTCAGTACATCTCTAAACTCCCGCAAAACTTTCATGATACGCATCTGCTGACTCTCTTGGAGATCTGGGTTTACATCAACATTGCTCAACGACTCACTGTCTGGGAAGTTGTACCAATCGATCTCCTGGATTTCATCATTAGTGGACTCAGCATCGGATAGGATGTTACAGTCAAGCGTCAAACACTGGTTCTGTTCACGTTCTACGTAATGCTTCAGTAGATTGATGTGAAAGGTCTTAATCTTTCCATTCATTTCGATCTGATATTCTACCTTGTTGACTTTTTTCCGGATGACAAATGGTCCCTTCCACTGCATCAGCAATTTGTTACTATCCGTTGGGAGCAACACGAGAACTTTTTCTCCTTCCTTCAATGTACGACTTCTGGCCTTTCTATCATAAACTTTCTTATACCTCTTTGATGATTCTTCAAGTGTGTGATGTGCTACTTCACACGTGGATTCCAAACGGTCTCTTGGGTCAAAAACATACTGATACGTGGTTTTTACTTCAGGATCTTTAATTTCCTTGGTCCAGAGTTCCTTTAGAATTGTCATTGGCCCTCTCACAGGTCGACCATACACCAAATCAAACGGGGAAAATCCCAGGCTTTCTTGGGGAACTTCTCTGTAGGCAAATAGTAATGCAGGGAGGTATTTATCCCAATCTTTAGGACGGTCAACACATATTCTTTTCAACATCTGCTTCAGGGTACCATTGAAGCGTTCAACTAAACCATAACACATAGGATGGTATGGCGTCGTAGTCAGTTGCTTCATTGAGATGAGTCTGCTTACTTCCTTCATTAGAGCTGACGTAAACTGGGTACCCATGTCTGTGAGCATTTCTTGTGGAACACCTATTCGGGAGAAAATCTCAACCAATGCTTCGGCGACGCGCTCCGTGTCAATTCCTGGTAATGCAATCGCTTCTGGATATCTGGAGGCGTAATCCACGAGCGTCAAAATGAACCTGTTTCCTCTGTCAGTCGGTGGATGCAAAGGACAAACAATATCCACTGCTACTCTTCTGAACAGAACATCTATCAGGGGCATCTCAGACAATGGCGCCTTGGATACTCGTCCTTTCGGCAACGTGCGTTGACATATATCGCAAGAACGGCAGAATCTCTTAATCTCAGATTTCATCCCTGGCCAGTAAAATTCGGTCTGGATTCTGTGTATAGTCCTATTCGTAGCTAAGTGTCCTGACATGATATATTCATGAGCTAACCTCATAACAGTCTCTCTGTATTTGGATGGAACAGCTAGCTGACTGTACGTTTTGTCTCCTTTGTATTCTCTGTACATTAAACCATCTCTGGAAAACCATGAAACCTTACCATCTCGGGAAATCTTCCGCTCCTTTACATTCTCTCGGACAATAGATAGAGTTGAGTCACCCTCTTGCTCCTTGCGAATGTCCTCTGGTTGAATAGTGTCAACTACAATCTCTGGAACCTTAAGTTGCGGGTATGGTCTTGCCTTATCCCTTCTTTGTTGTCTTGTTTCTACGGCGATTACTGCTTGCCATTCTGGGTTTGGGTCATACGGCTTTCTTGCATCACTTACTTCACCAATGATGAGGTCAAATACTGGATTGTCCATGCACCAGACATCATATTTACCTGTCAAGTATGGAGAATCGATATCTATGCGTGCAACAGGGACAACTCTTTCGGTACTATCAGCAAGAATACAAGTGACGTGTTCTCCAGTAAACTGGTCATCTTGTACTAAACTCTTTCTTACCACAATGTTCTTGCAGCCTGTGTCTCGCAGTAGTGTGACTGGACGTCCATTAACATATCCTGCTGATAATGGTAACTGCTGACTTTTGTTGTGACAAGCTGAACTAAGAATCATAGACTCTTTAGAATGACTTACCCAGGAATCAATTGATGGGTTACTGGTAACTATCGAAGCACTACAGTTGACTATACCTGATTTCTTGTTATCGTCTGAACTCTCAAGAACAGCTCCGGAAAACTTACCCTTGCCTTTAGTTGGACAATTGGGTGCTATGTGTCCTTTCTTATCACATATGTAGCACTTGCGCTCCGATAATGGTACGAACACCTTTGATTTTTCTGGGAGCTGGGGTTTATGTGTGTCCTTACCTTTTGCTGATTCAACAGCTGGTTGCTTCTTCAAAGGTTTTTGGCACAGATGTGAAGCATTTGAATTTCTAGACTCAGAAAACTGATCTGCAAGTTTACACAACTCATCTGCTGTTTTCGGTACATTTTGTCTCAAAAATGTTGTTAATTCCAGATTGCAAACGAGTAGAATTTGGTCGCACAAAATCAGATCAAACAAGCCATCTACTGTCTTTGGTATCTTGGACATTTCAATCCATCTTGTCAAATATGACCCTAATCTTACCGTAAATTGCGTAAACGTTTCACCTGGCTCTGGTCTACTAGATCTGAACTTCCTCTTAAACCCATCTTCCGTCATCTCGTATCTACGAAGAAGAGCTGACTTCAGTTCATCGTAATCTTGGGCTTTTGCTGAAGACATCAATGCGTATACATCTAAAGCTCTACCGCGTAACAAAGCACTAAGACTAGTAGCCCACGTTTTCTTGTCCCAATTTTGAGATATCGCATACCTTTCAAAACGACGTAGATAACTGTCAATTTCATCATGCCTTTCATCAAACGGTGGAATCTTCGGCATTTTCGCTCTGATCTGCATATCCTTATCTACATTCTTACCTGTACCATTTTTCATCATCATATCAAGTTCATGCTTATGTTCTAATTCTTTCAATTTCAACTGCTGATCTAACCTCTCCAGTTCTAATTTATATGCTCTATCCTCTTTCTCTTTCTGCCTCATAGCCACTCTCTCATCTCTCAACCTATCCTGCTGCTCTTTCACATAATCTTTCAAATCTTGATCAGTATACCCTAAGTCTTTTCCTGCAGCTATGATTTCGCTTAAACTTTCCGATGACATTCTGAATAAAATTGTGGTGACAAATAAGTTTCATATACTTTAACTAACCGACAGACACTGTGACCTATGACCTTCACTATAAACACAGACACTGTGACCTTTGACCTTCACTATAAGCACTAACAGCTGTGACCTTTGACCTTCACTACAACTCTAACCAAACAGTTTGTATACTAATACTTTACTACAACCACTAACTACTCACTGACTACTAAAAGGTATACATTACTAATACAAACTGACGTGCGAGCTTGGGCGACACAGTACCAATCTAAATAGGGACAATTAAATAAAATTGACTTTACCGTTTCTAGTCTGTTAACTTCACACAACCAGAATCTTCAACTCACGTCTAAGGTACGCCTTTACTTTTCAAAGATTCACTTCTGGATCCTAGTTACCAAAAGAACCGCCAAATTTCTTCTCCTACAATGTGTATAAAAAGTCGTAGAATCCTGTACAGAATGAAAATACAAAAGATATTCACAAAATTGTTTAAATTCTAAATAATCTTATAATTTGATACCAAAAAAATGAAGTAGAATATTTATGTCTGACAAATTTCTGTGTTACATTACTTGATCCCTCTTCTGACACCAATGTCACAGATCTTTTGTCAGAAATAAGGAGATGTTTAAAATATATTTACAATATTTATAACATTTTTACATCAATATTTTTTCTTTATTTGTTTGATATAATAAAAGTTAAAAGTCCATGTTATTTCACTGTGTGCTGCTAAGGATGGCGCTGTGGCCCGTAATGGCGGCACTTCTCTAGGATGTCGTTGTGGCCCGTAATGGCGGCACTTCTGTAGGATGGCGCTGTGGCCTGTGATGGCGGCACTGCCTCGTCTGGTCCTTCCTGACTGTATTATACTTGGATCCCTCCTTTTAACTACTACAACTACTAGGACTACTAGGATCTATTGAATGTTTAAAATAAAAACATATTGTAATTGTTTGTTAAATCATGTACATATACTTCATATACAATACTTAATATGCATATTTTCCTATACATATTTTACTCATACTTTGTACTCAACATATATTTACACTTTAGACATGCCTATTTTACGAAGAATATATATATTGCAAGTATTCAACTTACTACTGTACAAACACATATTACATGTACAATGCTACTGACGCATTGTTACTACTTCGAACATACTACGAGTACAGTATTACTACTTACTACAATGCTTACGACGCATCATTACTACTGAATATAAGTACATTATATACACAATTCAACAATATGTTTACTTCAAACAACTTTACCAAAAATGTACTGCGGTGAAGTAACTTGGCAGAATTTTCAGATATACTGTTACTTAAAATAAACAATAAACTAAAATACTCTTACCTCAGAAGTGAGTAGGATTTCTGGTACATATGAAGATAAATAACAAAATGAAAGGCGTGGTATATCTGGCAAAGGAACAACGTGTCCTTCTATGGTGCCTGCTACGCCCAAACTGACCAGCACGAGCTATTTAAATGCCTAACCCGTCCAGTGAGTTTAAACCTTCTAAATATAGGACTATGGAAAAACGTTTGGGATTTAAAAATATTAATTACAAGGGTAAAATACTATGATACAACGTTTGGACATTAAATGTGACAACCATTTAAACACTGAAAATTTTAAGATCAATGGTCAAGGTCAAATACAAAGTTTACTCAAGAATGTGTTATAAATGCTGTAAGTACTGTGAATTCTTATGCATGTTTTATAAGATCTAAGGAATATGTGTGGAGCATTTTAATATTTCTCAATCTGACTTTGATTAACATTCAAGATCAAATGCCAAGGTCAAATACAAACTTGCTTTACTCAAGAATGAGTTTAACATGTAAATACTGTGAATTCTGAATTTCTCATGCATGTTTTATAAGATCTTAGAAACATGTGTGACCTCACTACAATATTTATTAATGTCAATCTGTCAACCAATATCAAATTTAGAAAATATATTCTATTAAACATAAATTAGTAAATTTTCACACATAAAAAAATTGGAAATTGAAATACATTTGTACGGTGCTGAGCTGACCATAAACTGAGGAGAAACTGAAGTTAAATGAAAAAAATTAACATTTTGATTATCTTGAATTTAGCAACTATATATTTTGCATGTTCTTAAAATATCACATACAATAGATGATGAACTGAAATTTAAAAAAAAAGAATAAATTATGAATTCAAATAAAAAATCATACAATTAATATTGAAATTATAAGACAATTTCACATTTAAAATGTTTAATATGTGAAAGTCAAGATATTCTAGATCTTAATTTTGACTTGTCTGTTTGGTTTATGGTCTAGTCATATCTTCTTTTTTTAGAATTAGTAGTGGAGTGGGCGCATATAGATTGCGATTCAAATTTCGCGCCAATGACGTCATCAAACTTTCAACCAATCAGAAAGCAGCATTTGAATTTTGGTCACGTGACCCTACAGGCGGGAATTTTTTTAAATCACCAATGTTTATGGGGGTCAAGGGTCCAATTAAAAGGTGTCCTAAAGGGTATTGTGTGACCTATCAAAGGAAAGGTCTGGACGAGGAGAGTTCAGCCCGGGGGTGGTCCGAGGTCATTAAGTGCAAATCAAAAACTTACTCAAAAAGTATCGAGTGACATAGCAAATGGAAGGTCTCGATGAGGAGAGGTCAGCCCGGGGGTGTTCCGGGTCATTAAGTGCAAAATCAAAAGGTTACTAAAGGGTATCATGCGACATATCAAATAGAAGGTCTCGACGAGTAGAGCTAAGCCCGGGGGTGGTCCGGGGTCATCAAGTGCAAAATCGAAAAGTTACTCAAAAGGTATCGTGTGACCTATCAAATGGAAGGTCTCGACAAGAAGAGTTCAGCCCGGGGGTGTTCCAGGGTCATTGAGTGCAAAACAGTTACCTAAAGTGTTTAATGTGATATCTCAAATGAAAAGTCCTGACAAGTGGAGTTTAACTCGGGGGTGTTCCTTGGGTCATCAGGTGCAAATTCCAAAAATAACCTTAAGGTAGCGTTTGACCTATCTTATGGACGATTCCGGGTTTTTCCGGGCCATAAGGTGCAGTATTTAAGACTTTCCTAATAGTATAAATGCTCCGAACAATCGTGAATCTCTTCATTATCAAACAGAATGGCAACGACGCTAGTCCTTCGATCTTCGGAGGGCAAACACCTGTTCCCAAGCAACAAACCTTATGATTTCACCGTCACATTGCCAAAAACGTTGGTTTTTAAGGAACAGTGGACACTAGAATTAAGTGAATTTTATATCACAACCCCTGTCAAGACCACAAAGAATGAGCTTTTCATCTACTGTGACGCATGCAACACTTCTGTGGTGGGTGAACAATACAGACCATTGCTGAGGCGTGTTGTTTTTGAATCCAACAAGAATCAAATCTTCACGAGACCGTACCCAGTTATGATGCAGCCATGACCAGTTTCTCGGCCTAAAAGCTATAAAAAGTGATTCAAGAATAAATTGGTCACATTTTAAGAGTGTCTGCGGAAGAGTCAACATGCATAAAGTCCAGTGCGACGATTGCCGAGGCAATCGTATTCCCGAAAGGATGTCTTAAAGCGGCATCAGCGAAGTGTACACGGAATGATGGAAATGCCGCCACCACCACCATCGTCGCCACCGCAGGTGTTCACACCGCCGCCGCCACCGCCGCCGGAATACACGCCGCCGCCATTGAAGCCACCGCCGCCGCTGGAGTGCACGCCGTCGCTCCATAAGCCGCCGCCGCCGCCGCCGCCATTCAAGCCACCGCCGCCACCGCTGCAGATGATCACGCCGCCGCCGCCGCAACTCAAGCCACCGCCGCCTCCATCAGCGACTCTTCCTTTACAGCAACGGCACCAGGACTTTGTCTTCAGGCATCCCTTTACTGCGAATATTTCGGGCCCCACGTGTTGTGGCAAGACGTATTTCTGTAAAATGCTCTTGCAACACTGCCTGAAAATAATATGGCCTCCTCCCGAGAGACTCATATGGCTCTACAAACGTTGGCAACCACTGTATGATGTCATTCATAGTACCGTTTATCCCAAGGTCGAATTTATTCAAGGAATACCTTTGGATCTGGATCAAGATTCCTTTATACATCCCAGAACGAGGAATCTCGTTATTTTGGATGATCTGATGTCTACGGCTTCCAAAGATTCCAGAATCAACGAATTGTTTACGGAGGGCAGTCATCACAGAAATATGTCCGTCATAGCCATCAATCAAAACCTATACTAACTTGTCAAGTTTCGAGTTTTAAATAAAGTCAAAGAAATGAAACATTCAATTAAAAAAAAATAAAATCTTATATTTGTTTTAAGGAGCAGTCTTCCAAGAAAAAAAGCAGTGTTGTTTTAATAAGCGACGGATGTCCAATATTTTATATAAAAAAAATTAAATGATCAGAGGTCAGATGTAGGTATTAATTAGCGGCTCAACTAGGATATACGGATAAATAGTCCCGATAAAAATATTTTCATACGCCAAATTTGAATTAATGCACCTTGCTTTATAATCGGATTCATGCGCCAAATTCGATTTAATGCCTGTTGTTGGATAATGAAAAGGAAATAAGAAGATGTTTTCCAGCAGAAGACGGGTTGACAGGTCTACAAGTTGACAGGTAGACAGGTCGACGGGTTGACGGGTCGACTGGTTGACAGGTCGACGGGTTGACAAGTCGACTGTTAGACAGGTCGATGGGTTAACAGGTCTACTGGTTGCCAGGTCGACGGGTTGACTGATTGACAAGAAGACAGGTCGACTGGTTGACAGGTCGACGGGTAGACAGGTCGACGGGTTGACAGGTGGACGGGTAGAGAGGTGGACGGGTTGACAGGTCGACGGGTAGACAGGTGGACGGGTAGACAGGTCGACGAGTTGACAGGTCGACGGGTTGACTGATTGACAAGTAGACAGGTCGACTGGTTGACAGGTCGACGGGTAGACAGGTCGACAGGTCGACGGGTTGACAGGTGGACGGGATGACAGGTCGACGGGTTGACAGGTCGACGAGTTGACAGGTCGACGGGTTGACAGGTCGACGGGTTGACAGGTCGACGGGTTGACAAGTCGACGGGTAGACGGGTCGGCGGGTAGGCAGGTCGACTGGATGACCCCTAGGTTGGTTAGAAGAACAGCCCTAATCTATCATGTTCGATAACTAACCCTAATCTCTCAGGTGGGTTTTGGAACTAACCCTCATCTCTCAGGTGGGTTCTGGAACTAACCCTAATCTCTCAGGTGGATTCGAGAACTAACCCTAATCTCTCAGGTGGATTCAAGAACTAACCTTAATCTCTCAAGTGGGTTTGAAACTAACCCTAATCTCTCAAGTGGGTTTGAAACTAACCCTAATCTCTCAGAGGGTTCAAGTACTAAATGTAATCTCTTAGCCGGGTTTGAATACTAACCCTTATCTCTCAAGGGGATTTGAAAACTAACCGTAATATCTCAGATGGGTTTGAAAATTAATAAGAGGTGTCAACTGTCGACCTTTGTGATAACATTGTAGGTTAACCAATAAGAGGTGTCAAATGTGGACCTGTCAACCTGTCGACCTTTGTGGTGACACTGTTGATTAGTAAGAGGTGTAAACTGTCGACCTGTCGACCCTTTTGATGTCAATGTAGGTTAACCAATAAGAGGTGTCAACTGTCACCCTGTCGACCTTTGTGGTGACACTTTTGATTAGTAAGAGGTGTCAACTGTCGACCTGTCGACCCTTTTCATGTCAGTGTAGGTTTACTGTGGAATTGTCAAACATTTTTTGTAAAGGGGACTTTTTATGGACTATTTTTAAAGGATTTATTTGGAGTAATAAGGCAAAATATTCCCACTATCTACAATAAAAGGAACTATTTCTTATCAAATTTTAAATTTAAAAGATGTTAATCGGTTTTATAGAACTACTTATCCGTATACCCTAGTTGAACCTAATTAGCTACATCAAATGATAATTAAAAGATTATGCAAAAGATTGGAATTTTTGTTTATGTGCATTAGAAATTAAAAAAAAAGTACTCAAGATCAGAATTATAGTTATCAAAATTCAAAGTAAATTAAAAATAATTATGGCAATTTTTTTAAGAACAAATATGGTGATGAACGACTTCAGGCATAATTAATGATTGTTTTTAAATTTTGTGTGAGTTATTGATGTGTGAATCACACAGACTTGTCACGTAGGCATATTTCATGAAGCGCTAGCGCGCTTCATGAAAATTATGCCTAAGTGCAAGTCTCTGTGATTCACACACTAATAATTCACACAAAACTTAAAAACATTCCTAATATTTACATTTTACATGTTTGGAAGCAACTAAAATATACTCAAAATTTGAATTTCTCGCCGCCGTATATCGTTGCATTTTACTAACTCTGCAGCCTTATTTTGACGTCACGTAAACGCACGTTTCTCCGTGTACATTTATACGTGAGTATACACAAAAATGGTTTTCAAATCAATTTCACAGTTTGCTAAGTAGAAAAACACGGAGAATGTTAATATTAAAGAGTTGAAAGATAACCGTGTATCCCCGATTTGGATCAATGTTATTTTTTGGTACCCGGTACTTTTTTCAAAAATTAAATAACGCTGAAAGACAGGGTCGTGTATGTAAGGCAAACATTTTTTTATTTTAAAAAACTACAAAAATGAAGAAAACAGTCCAGTCACAAATGAAAGAAAAAAATTCTTCAAATACTGTACGCGTACTTAAAAAAAGCGAGTTTCATATTGTAGCGGCTGTGGCGCGAAAAAGAAGCTAAGAAATCAATTACTAAGAAAAAACAAGGTATGAACATGTGTAGCGCTTATTCATGATTACGCTTGCAACTCCTTACTTCTTGATTCCGCTAACACCCAATCCATATACATGTACAGTATACATGTATATTGTACTAATCCCCAAAAAGGTGAGATTACATGTACCTTGCCCCTTTCCATCTTTTACTCCTTTCATTATAATTATAAACATAACTAATGAATTGTTTAATTTAATAAAGAGTGGAAAGATAAACCGTGATTGTCTTGGATGGATTTTATACCTGTTGAGTAACGTCTGTACTTCCCAACACCTGTCAAACGCTTGGGTCAAGGAAGGTCCTGAGATTTAGAAGGAATTTCGAATTGATTGAAATCGAGTAGTCTCATAAAATAAAATGCTGACTTGAGTCTTTCTCATCCAGCTCAAGGATTATAAGAGTTATTCCACTTGGGGTGTCCTCTCACTGAAATAGTCACAATCCCGGTTTAAAGAACAAAGTCATGCTTAGCCAAATGTCAATCTGGATTCAAACTTTGGTAGTTGAGGTTTAACAAAATAGTTTTAGGCCGGAGTCAAGAATGAGATTGGTCCTTTTATAATAAACATATATCACTGAGGTCAAAAAATAAGTTAGTGTATTAAAAATATAATTTCTCTTTCATTTGTGTTCTATATTGCAGAATCACAATCATTAAAGTTTTCTTGCATTGAACACCTAGATTGATCTAAATCATTGGATAGTGAGAGCATCCCCTATAATTAATTGGGACACACGTTACCATTATGCTTATAGAAAAACCTCAGCAATCAATGAAAAATGATTGCAGATTAATTTAAAACTAGTAAAAATAATACATTTTATCAACTGATGATGATTTTACCATATTTTACCATATAACAGTACAGGTATTTGAAAACCAAATAAAAAGAGTCATTTACTAGATGAAATCTCATTAAATATAATTTCCCTTAACCACCAGAAGAACTACAGAAATAACATGAGGCGTTCCAAAAACCAGAATTTAAGTCTTCGGAAAGTAGGAAGCCTTAATTTTTTAATGGATGATAATAAAATTTTGGAAATTGTCATCTGTATCAATTACCTGGGATTATTTTTAAACAATAACGGTTAATTCAATGTTAGGCAAAAGTAATACATTGTAAGTTTAACAACAAAAGACTCTTGTCTCAACTCTTTGCTACATGTACAAATGTTGTTAGTTCATTTACAATCGACAATAGATGATTCACCACGGTAGTTGGAGGCCCGGACTCGCTGGTCTCACCTTTCGGCTTGGAAATACTCCCTCAGCACCCGCATGACCATCCATACTGTCACTTCACACCACGTATAGGTCTCTTATAGGTAGTCGTCGATGAATTACACCAAACAATCCTCAAGCCTTACTACACTGTACGCACTGAAAATATCATAAGTTTAACTAACCCTAGAATAACTTTACACAGAGAAAAAACGAAACAAAAGAAGATACTTACAATAGTGAAAACTGACCAACAAAACAAAAACGCTTACCGGCTAGTGAGAAAGGGAAAACAGAAAAATATGCCAGTCCAAAGAAGTCTTCTTTATTCTAATGGCTACCAGTTAAACAGTCCCTATAAACTATAGAATTCGCCACACCCCAAGAATGTATAGGACAAGTACAAACGTGGCATCAGGCTGGTGTTGTTACCACTCCCTTATCTGACCACTAGCCTAACCGGTCACTTTTATACTCACGCCTCACTCTAAAAATAACTGACACACTACACACGTCTATGGTAACCCACTACCGTAAAAACTTAGTCAACAAAATAATAAACCGAAACTGGACAACCATTCATTCACACAAAACTAAACAATAATTTAATCAACTTTATAACATAGGCTAAAACTAACAGCAGAATAAAAATGCACCAAATAGATTGATAATCTGAGTTTACCGGACACCTTATACACATGTACTTAATATTCTTAGGTTGTATTTTACAGCTGTTTAGCATCATCGACATTCAATGTGTCCTCTGTCACCAACCGAGATCCACAGTCATTCGAATATTACAGAACAGGTGCACAATTTACATAAATCGTGTTTTATATCGTTATAATAATTCCCTCATAAATTCAAAGAGAGATAATTCCATAAATGTATTTAGAATGACATTAATGAGCTCTGATTATGATATTCTATGACATTCATTGTCATGAATCATGATTGTGTTCGCGTATTTTGTAGACATGTAAACTTACAAACTTTGCATAAAATAGTTTCCTCTCGTGCTTTTTGCTTTCTTAGTAATGTCTGTTCTTTGTAGGGTCAACATTTTCATTCAGTTACGAACATTTTGAAAAAAAGTCAGAAATACTTTATCTAAGGTCGAAATGGCACATTGATCTGGGTTAAACGTATAAATTTACGGTGTAAATGTATGATAATTAAGATAATTATAAATTTACAATACGGTCCGTATGCTATATTTATATATTAATTTTTCTTTCTGTTTTATTAAAGCAATTACTACTTAATATATATTAATTTTCCATTTAGAATGCTACATATTTATTGTAAACAAGGAAATTTTCGTCACCTTTTTATTTTCGCCCCTTTCGCCTCCATTTTGTTTGGGCGATTGAAAAAGAATTTGAGCATAATTTAAAGATCTGATATAATCCATTTTTTTTTGTGTGGAAAGTTTCCGGTAAATACTGTAGAAGTACTTTTTTCCGCGTGGTATTAATTAACGCTATGAACACGGTCTCAAATTTTCCGCGGAAATTTGTACAAGCGAACTTAATATAAATGTAAGACATATAGTGACTGTCTAAAAAATCCGCGTAATTTTCTGACCTCGGATTAAACAGAAATTAACAATTCGCAGAATTATATCCCCGTTGAAAAAATACGCCTACAGTATTTAAAACGAACTCTCAGTGTGTACATGTAACTCCTTTAAATGAAAGATATTACGTATGCAATAAGTGAATTTATAAAGGAGATTTCATAATTCACGTGTTTGTCAAACATTTAAACTACGATTTAGCAAAATATGAGGAATAACAAATATAATTTTAAACTTTATAACGCATAAATTCGAAAAGTATTTTGTTTATATTGAGCACAAATCGATGCATTGAAAATCAATTCAACCCTTTTCCTACTTCATCTGTTTTTGTTAATGTGTCATCAATAAAGAAAAAATCTTCATTGCCAACTATTCAATAACTTGAAATTTATTGGGTTCGAAATTCCGAGAGCGGAGATAAAAAAAGTCAATTATAAATCTTCGTCAAAATGTACAGTTGAACTTTTGAAAATTTATACACGTTCTCAATAATGTCAAAGCATACATGTACAGTGTACGTGTATTGACCGCCGCAAAACAGCAATGATCGATTACACATTCCATTACCGTATTGGAATATTCAAGGGGCGGGGCTTACTGGTGGTGAGATTAAAGAGAGTCTACTTCACGTATGACTGCGTGAAGCGATCCAAGAAAGTGAACGTTGCGTTCGCTCTATCGGACCCAGAGCTGACCCCGAGCAAACCCAGAGAGCACCCAAGGCGGACCCAGAGCGGGCCAAAAATTTCTGAAAGCGAAACCAAAGCAGACTCCGGGCGAAGCAGGGGTCCACTGCAGGTTCGCTCTGGTATTAAGTTGTCTCCGATCGGTTCTGTAGCTGTATAAGACAAACTGAATAAAGGTAACGATAACAAAAGGATATATCGCGATAGGCACTTACATTATTACAAAATTTTCTGTTATATAAAATTTGTGAACAAATTCTTCTAGAATTTGACAACTCAAAAAATAAGCTAGTATATCTGTAAGCTATATTTATAATTCTAACGTTTATTTTTATTGAAAAAAAAAAATCAATTTTTGACTATAGTATTGTAATTTTAATGTAGATAAATGTACATGAATGTACATTCTTTCATTTTATATCTTAATCATAATTATTAATTTTTATTGCTTCAAAATTATAACGTTAATTTTTTCATTGATTTTTTTTCAATCTTAATCATTGTTTCATGATGTTTTTGAGATCAATAATTTGTATGCTTCGAAACTGAAATCTATTTTTTGAAAACTAACCCTTTGGGCACCCCATAAAAATATCCCTTTAGTTAATGGAAACAAACTACATAACAAACAGTATCCTAGTAACGTTGAAGGCGTGAAAATAACGCCAATTATCATTCACGCTGTTTATATGTTCATTTTCACATGGTTAAAGTCCTCTTGTTTTATTTAATCAATTAAAGTAATATTTTATGACGTAAATTCAAATTACATAGTCGGATTGGTTATCAGACATGGCTTATATTAGTCCTCTCCTTTCATATCATTCATTAAAAGTGTTTTATGCAAGGTAAAATCAGTTCATTTTCATATCATGAAAATGTCACATTTTTGTATGCAATAAAAATATTAACCTAACCATGTTTTTGTATACAGTTACACATATATCATTTTTTTATTTATATGATGGCAAAATTTTGGATTGATTGATTGTAAGTTATTGTTATTTTACACCCCATTCCAGAATCTTTTACTGGGAAAGAGACGCCATCATATACCAGTGAAGGGAGTCAAATTAAGACCTTTACTTTGGTTTTTGAAAGGCTATCGACCAGTGAGGGATTGTGCCGGCTTGAACAGCGACACGGGGTCTCCATTTTAAGGCCTGATCGTAAGGACCCGCAACCCTCATTTCAAATTGCCGAGCGCATCCACAGCAACGTTTACTTTGTGTTTTCTTTACTACCTGTCAAGATAATAAGTTATTAATATATTCTCCTCTGTGAAAAATATAATTGTATTTTACATTTCGGTAGCAAAAACTACGAAAATATGATAAATAGATTTACGAAAACATTTCGATGCATCTTCATCTATTTTGTATTGTTGAATTGGTATAGTTACGTGATGCGCCTAAAATATATAAGAAATGAAAACTACTTCGGTATTTCTGAAATCGTACCAAAGATCAACAATTATTCTGATTGTACTTCATCTTCTTCATTTGATTACCACCTTGTGTTAATTTCCTTGATGTATAAAATACAAGCTTGTGTGCGGATAAAAGTTATCGTTAGTAATAACTACATTATCAATTGATATGCTTTTGTTAATTAACAGAAAATTGCCTTCTTATGTTCAGTTTTTGAATGCAGTTTCTTAATTGGCTAATCTAATCATACTATCGAAATTCTTGATATATTTTTTAGGAAACTTATATACGAACTGTAGCTTAGAGGGATTCAGGTTTCAGTGCAACAGTATTACGAAAAATTTCAAAGAATATGCATATTGTTTGTTTTAACTCTCATTAGACTATTATAATCATGAAACAGGATACTCATTTGGCAGAATTTATTGTAAATGGAAAAATGGAAATTGTATACTTTGAATGTCGCTTTATCATTAAAAATGTAAAATTTATTTCCCATTGCACTCTTTATTCAAGATTTTTTTTCATTATTAAATGTATTCAATGTACACAAAATGTCATTGAACAAGCCCAAGATACATCCATCAGGAAGTGTCAAATTTAGTATCTTATTCTTTTCACTGACTGTCCTGCTCTGAGGGGGGCTACAGAGTACTGAACTCACAATAACAGCAAGTTAAATGATTTTTCCTCCGTATTGGGTTTCATTGGATTTCTCACACATATTTGATGTGCACAGAAGGTGTAAACATGCCTTTTTGAATTGATTGCAGTTGTCATAGCAAAACTGGGGGGAAAATTCAACCAATTTTCTATTTTGACATTAACACTTGTTCTGCTTAAGTTAAACTGACATATGGCTACTTGAAATTTATTCTTCAAAAATTGATATATTAACAAAGGATAAAGACAATTTGAAATAAAAAAAAATATTTGCAGGGAAGAAATCAAAAGAAATCGATAGCAGAAAAGCAAAGAAATGATTATGTTACTTTAAAGGAAATCACAATGTTTATGTTCACGTTCAAGTCCGTATTAAAGAAGAAGAGTCGTTATGGTTTATTATCGGCCCTGTGATTGAATCTAATAAGGGATTTTTCAAAAGGTGTCTATAATGCATATTTTCCAAAACAGGTTAAATTTCTCCAATACCACTTTTAGTTTTTAGTCAGGAGCCTCTTAAAAATGATATTCCGCAAAAGTCGTGCTTGACGACATGACGGCGATAACGTTATCAATTTTTTATCGGCAACTTTCAAAATTTACATGTTTCAAAATATGTTAATTTTCAAATATATTAAGTTTTTTCTATATTTCTTTTCTTGTATGTGTTAACTAAATAACCCAATTTTTTATTTAATTCCTGTACTTTTAAAATAGCGATTTTGATTTTTTTTACTATACATAAGTCTTTGCTAAATCGTTAATTGCATAAAACGTTTTGGAGAGAATATCTGTGAAGAGTTCATTTTCTTGAATTATATTTATTTATGAATTAAAATAAAATAAAAACGCAAAAAAATATTCTTAATATACATGCGCAGTATTTATTAACGCGAAATAATTTCATCTTTAATAAATTACATGTATAATCATTTCGATACGATAACAATTTCACGAAGTAATGGTATACAGAGATTCGTAAACAATACCATAAACAATACCAGTAAAGCAAAAACAATCACATCTTCTCAAGTCCCCCCAAGAAGGCTCGGGCACATGGTTGTATAACTCTTTTATGGAATATTACATGTAAATACTCGTAGTTAGATTCATATCTTTTAAATAAATCCAAGATATAAGATTGGAAAGAATTTGTAATGATCGCATCAAGCAAATTAAGGCGATAGAATAATGATTTTGTACATACAATATACATGTACATTGTATGAATTTTGTCAGTGACATCAATCTTGGAATATCTACTGTGTTCTCATTGTCGTTAAGTTAGACCCGAGAAGTTGCCATGTGCATGTAGTATGGGTATTCAAATTTTATTGCAAATATTTTTGAACAAGTAAGAATCTCCGGAATCATTATTCCCTAGTGACGTCGCTGTCGTTTACAACCACATACAGAGATTTTTCAGTTCTGTACCCCTGTCCGATGAACATCCTAGTGGCGCAAAAATGCCAAAAAACCAAACCACACTCGTGTCATGCGCACACATACATGTACTCACTACCCTGCTGCAATGAGATGCAGAGATGAGATGAAGTAAACTAAGAGCCATTCGGGCGTCAAAATATTCCTGGGAGAATTCAACACAGCCCTACCCCTGTCCCCGGAAGCCCTGTTGCAACCGCTACAAATGTCATTTAACATTGTTATGAAACGCTTTTTGTCACAAATCATTGCAATTATTGTGTACATGCTAATCCGCTTAATAATATAATTCTTTCATTATTCGGCGATTTAGCATTTGCGATTTTGACAGACCCCTTCCATCTCACCCCCCCTTTATATATTAAACTTATAAATCTTTGAACTATATCTATATCACTTAAAAGTATTCAATTGCAGGCACTTAACATCAGAGTAAGTTAAGGGAGGGTGTCCCCAACCTTTCCCAGCAGACAGTAGTATGTGTGAGTGAAAAACATTATAACCGAAGACAATTTTCTCTTTTTTTCTTTTCTTTTTTTTTCACTTTTCAAGATTATTGTGGTGAGTTGATTTTTTTCTCTGACCGCCCCTACCCCTTTCAAAAACGATGCTACATGTACTTCCATGAGTGAAAAGTAATTTTAAATAGAACATACATAACGAATCAATCTAATAATCTCAAACTTGTCTGTTATGGGCTCTAAATTAGAAATAGAATGTTTTTTGCTGTAACAATAGGTAAAAGATATCTTGGTTTTTTTTTTATTGAAATGATTCGTATCCACCTGGACCTATATGTTACGTAAGTCCAAACTGCACAACTTTCAGTGATCGTGCGAACAAACGCTTTTACTAAAGATAAATAAGACCTCAACTAAGAGAGTAAACATAAAAAAAGGATTTAATGTTTACAAAATTTAATACTTTCATGTCTGTTTCCACATTTCTTGTATTTCTTGCATCGGGAGAAGTTAGTTCGAAAGATTTGTAAGCAATAAAGACACTTAGGGCCATCGAGCAGGGAGGGATCTTTTTCGTGCCAACAGTGCACTTACTGCGACACGGGACCTCTCATGCATCATATTTGGACATCGTTTTTAAAAATTGTATGATTTCAATAGTAGGATATTTTTTTGAGAGTCACCTTAATTAATACACTGTGGGACGTGCAGACCGGTCCTTCGGATAAGACCTATTTATCGAGGTCCTGTGTCGCAGTAAGTGCACTGCTGGCACGAAAAAGGTCCTGCATCGCTCAATGGCCCCAAGTGCCGAGTAAAGGACATAATTTGCAGCTCTCTTTCGGCAAGTGTACGCATTTCAGTATATCAATGAAAAATCCTCGAGGGGAATTTTAAACAGTAGTCTATACAATCAATCTTTATTGATAATTCAGATGCACCATAGGAATTAATTTTACGGTGAATTCATAATGGTCCGGAACCTTCTGTAATATGCAATTGTGAACACCTTTAAAATACGAAAAATAAAATTGGGTAATAACACAAATATTTAATGCCTGATCAGTCTATAGACCAGAAAAAGCATTAAATAATCTTAGAATACAGCGGAGTAGCATCGTTTTTGAAGTGGGGGGCCAGCCAGAGAAAATTCTTTTTTTTACTTACCTGCAAAAGTTAACAAGCAAAAGAACCAAAATCGAAAATCCTATTTCGTTGGGGGGGGGGGGGCCTACGCCCCTGTTATATAAAATATCTCATAAAACAACAGAATTCAGTTGATTAGGTAATAATATTTAATCATTCATATATTTGGCCTTTCGATGCTCAATTGTACTGCGTGTGTGTGAATATTTCCAAAAATTAGTAATGTATATAAGATACTATAGTATTCCTTCTTGACTATTATATACATTTATAACAGAGTAGAATGCATAGATGTAAATACCACAGTCTTACAACATGTTCATATATATTTATTTCTAATCCAGGAATCAAATCACAGATCAAGAATCATTTTTTTCGGCACATACATGCTCTCTCTCTCTCTTTCTCTCTCTCTATCGACTAATCGACCGAAAAGACTGTTCAAACAAATCTTTTCTCTTGTGTTTTCAGCCTCAATCTGAGACCCAGCACATGTACAAGTAATAAGTTGCCTATCTAAGGTATATTATGACGTCATTTTGTTTATGTTTTCGACGTCATCAACACGCCGTTTTAACGGTAGTTAAATCAACGTAATTTTAAAAAGAGGTAGGCCATTCATTGGCAATATATTATTTTTCGTGCTATTAAATGTTGATTATAAAAAAAATAAATACATAAATTCTTCATTATAAGAGTGATTATTTTGGATTCATCACAGGTTTCATTTTGATATTTCAATGTAATTTACGACTCATGTACGTCATGTACAGATAATACAATTAATTACCTAGGTAACTTTTTTACACATGCACATTTATTTTTATGAACAATTAGTCGTTATAGTGTAGTTGTGATAAAGTTCTACAATTTATCTAGAAGAAAAAGGATATTAGATATTTGTGAAATAAGCATGATGAAGAAAAACGTCATTATTGTCATGATTTATCTTTATCTGCGAAACACAATTTATTAAAATTCGTCATGTCCGCATCTTTGGAAGGTCAAAATTAAACGTTTAATTTTTTGAATTTGATATAATTTTGCAACTAAAAAGTTTGAAATACATACTCGAATGCGGACACATTAAAAATTGCGTTTATATACATTGTATATGCCAAAAAATGTAGATTTCCGGAATACTTTCCGATTTCGACTTTCACTGTACCAATCGCGCGCGCTTTTTGCCAAACTAATACCCAAATCTTAAAGTTAGTGCCCTAGATATATGTAATAGACCATAAATTAAAAAATTGCTCCAATTTATTTTTTTCATAATTTTACAGGGCCAATTATGATAAATAACGACTTTTCTTCTTTGATCTATGCTAGGAATTCTAAAGATTCCTTAATATAAATATGTAATTTTACTTCGTGAGTATTTATAATTGCAAATAGGCTCTTTCATCTTGAATTTCAAACCCTGAGTACTATAATTAACAATTAATCAATAGATTTCATATTGATTTAATCACCCTTCAAAAAGTGAGTACGTAGTGTATCTCGCAAAGAACTGCGAACGATAGCATTGTTCTCCTACCTACCTCCAAGTCAATTTTCTAAAGTTGACATATTTTATGAATTTTTGATATTTCTTATAGAGAATTATGTACATTTTCATAAAATAATACCTATTTGGGAAAACAAAGAGATATCTTAAAAATTTTGATTAAACTTGTGCTTTTACCATAGAATTAACGAAAAACGTAAAATAATTCAGAACCCCCCCCCCCCCCCCCCCCCCCCTTGTGTCACAACATTTCTTTTTTACTGTTATTTCACAAATTCATACCAAGGCTTTTTTGGGGACACGGGAGGGGGGCATATGTTTATTGACAGAAACGACAAAAATGCTTATTTTTCACAAATTCACAAACGATTTACAATTGAAACATTATATTTTAATAATATATTTATGTTTTATTTATTTGCCTAAAACATAAGAAAAGATATAATGAACATTTTATTACGTCCAAACTATTTCAAAATACGGTGATGCCTGGAAGTCAGATTTCAATGGAAATGTTCGTCTACCCCTTTTTTCAAATGCTAAGGTATGGTTTAATTTGCTATTTAGCGCTGGAATTTAGACAATTTATGAATTTCCACTGAATTGTTCTTTATTAAACAAAGGATATTTTAACAAATGACCATTTATATTAATTAAATGGTTGCAAAATGTAGTTGGGAATCGAGAGTTAGCATGCGTCTTTCATTAAGTAATAATTACATGTAGTTTTTTTTGTATATATAACTCAGTATCATGTAAAACATTTTTTTTAAAATCAATCATTTCGAATGCAGGCGTTGTAGAAAAATATATCAGTTAAGAAAGCTAGATATCGTTTTTGAATGGTATGGTGATGTTGAGAGTGTATAGTTTTGAAGAAATTTATATCTGACACCAAATTACAATAAATTGGAATTTAAATTCTTTTAATTTTAATTAAAATTGATAGAAAGCAGGGTTACACAAACCTCGTATCAGTCGTGGATCAAAAAATCAATTTTTTGTATGTGTGTGTGGGGGGGGGGGGGCATTTTAAGGAAATAATTAACCTCTATGTATAATTTGGACACGACGGAGGGTTGAAGAGCTAGACCACGATCCCCTTAATCCGTCACTGATTGTTTTTATAGTAAAAAGAAGAATAAGTGACTTTTGTGGTTAAATAAAAAAAAAGCGAGCTTTACCAGTGGACAAGGTATGTTTACTCCTTTTTCCACCCGATTCCACCACTGATGTTTTAGAAGCCCGTATTTTTGCTTTTTGAAATTGTGAGCTTGAACATTGTTCGTTATATACACATAATTAATTTTGAAATATTGGTTTAAACTTCTACTTCTAGAAAATGTAAAATGTTTCGGAGATACATATTATACGATTATGGACTCTTCTGGCTTCGCCTCGGTCAATATAGATATTTTTCTGGTGAATAACAAACCAAATTCAACACCAAAAGAGTCTACAATTGTTTTATTATATTGCTGGGATTTGAAAAAAATAAAACATTGAAGGCTGTATATGATGACACCATTTTCATTTGCGATCCTCCATTTTGAAGATAAAAAAAATTCCAGATTACTCTTTGTAATTTTCGTGTTTTTCTTTCCGAGTTCCGCTATGTGTAAGACGTCCAAAAGTAATCCTGAAATATATGCTTGAATAATTGTTTTCCTGCTCACATACGTAGCTCGCTGCGGCCGTTTCAACCATCGTTTACAACGTTGCTCGATTTTTTGATTGTGACGTCACAATGCCGTTGCACGTACATTGACCCTCCTGTTAATACGGCCTAAAATCCGGTGAATATGTAGTATTATGAACTGGTTGCGCTTGTATAGATTATAAAGGGAATATAAAAAGACTATATAATAAAAAGTATTATTGTATGAAAAGCCAAGTTACGTACGGGAAAAAATAAATATGGTGACGAAGTTATAACAGATTATGATAAAAAATAGAAATAAAGGTAATTCTGTGCGAAATACCCTGAAAAGAAAATATGTTGTAACAAATTCAATATTTTAGCATTAGAGATTACATAATGTACATGCAACGTCTAGCCAATCATGCTGGTTCACATACTCTATACGTCAGAGGTAGTTAAATATACAGTCAAACTTGTCTTAGCGGCCACCCGAAATCAACGGCCACCTGCGATCAGGGGCCACTCTCAGTTCCCCCCGACGGTTTTTACTATATATTTTAACTGGAATAAACGGCCACCTGTGTAACGCGACCAGCGGCCACCCAAATCCTCCCCCACAGCCGTTTTAACACTGTAATAGGCGGCCATTTCGTCACTTACCGCGACTCTGTCACGTCTTTTATACACATTCGCTTGGGTAATTGTGTGCCCAGTAGTAAATTTTACGTATTAAAGCAATTAAACAAATTACTTTTAGATACGTTTAACTCTGTGTTAATTAATGAAAAAAATATATTTGTCCTGGTAGACAACTTTGCAATTATTTTTCAAGATCGACGAATAAAAATTTAAAAGAATTTAATCATAATTAATATTTTTTCCATAGCTAAAGAAATTCCATCTTAAAGCTATATTTTGTAATTTACGATATCAATTCATCATTACTTTGAATATTTACCAGTTTACTGTGAGAGTATGTGACCTAATACAGGGCTATCGGTATTTTCACACCTTTAAGATTATGATTCCATGTAGAAGCCCTAATTGCTGCTCTTGTGAAAACAAAACGCTGTGAATGGCATGATTATCTCGTGAATTTCACTATGAAGAGACGACCGATAGGGATAGTCACGCTCTACTGCACTTGACACCTGTGTTGTAGTAGAATGATTTTCAACTGCGTAAATACACCTCTCTGGTCAACTGAATAATCTTATTTGTGTATCTTTGTATATTAGATAGAAATTCTTAATTCTGACAGTTTTCTAAAAAAAAACAAAAATATTAATAATTGACCAGACTTTAAAACTTCAACAAGTAAGATGATTGCCGATTAATTGAGTGGGGGGGGGTACACTGCTGATCCTTACCTGAACATATAATAGTGAAATTTATAAATGGATTTTATTGACACTTACTGAAATAAATTTTGATGCTTTATATTATTCACCATTAAACTGTCTTTTGATTAAAGCTTGTGTATTTTTTCTTATTAAAATAAGATAGTAGTACAAAAGCACACTTATGAATGTATGAAGTTTAACTGTTTAGTAGGAATAGAAACATGCACAAAACCTTAAAAATTTGGAATTCTTTAGATATTTGTTTTTTTTTTAAATAAACATGAATTAATATATGAATTATATACACATAAAAAGGTTTTGTGAAATTGACCTGTTTATTTATCTGATTAATTAATAAATTAATGTAACTGAAGTGGTTAATGTTGTTTATTTATTGACCGACTGGCTACTTCGAGGGCAAACTGGAATAAGAGGCCACCTGTCTTAAGTGGCCAGTTTCTGGACTTCCCAAAGGTGGCCTCTTAAAACAAGTTTGACTGTAATTGCTTATTAAACAGTCTAATGCATTGGCATTTAAATAAATGCCAATCTTTAAGTTGAAAACTTAATTTACCTTTGATTAGAGAACGTGATACATGTAGGTTTTGATAAACGCCTGGTGTAATATGTGCAGATATTGGTTGAAGGTTTTGTCTGTTTTCCTTTTTACGATGTCTTATGCCTATGGTTTTTATCGAAGATACATCGCCGAATTCAAATTCAAGGACAAGAAGTCAAATAACGAACTTATAGGGGAGTATAAAAATAAATCATTTCCTGAATGTTCTTGGGTATGTCAAAACGATTGTGGATTTTTTGGATACAATGAAGAGGCAGTCCACCGAAAAACCAGGCAGTATTGTATTAATAGGCGGCACATCGAATGTGATGAATATTTGGTATTTTATTAAAAACAATATCAATGTAGTCCAAAAAGGAATAATGTAACTGAAGATTTGTTTGAAAATTGCTTATTTAGTAAAATATCCTTGTGTTTTGTGTTTTTGAATTCCCCTATATAAACCATTGAAAGTAGGTAAGAAACAAAGAGCTGTAATTTCTAATACAATTTTAACAGGACTATAATTCACACTTAAATATATCTAAAAATATTTCATCTTTTTGTTTAAAAAATAAAATCATTGGGAAAAACACTTCCAATAGAAGTTTTCTGGCAAAATATATAGACGTTTTAATGAAAATTTGCGATGCAAGAGTTATCTCCCGTGGCATCGGTAAATCTGCTAAACACATTTTCATCGGAATCCTAGTGAAATATTCAGAATCGATACATTAAAGAAAATTATTTAAACAAAAAATAAATAATTCATTTTCAAAATATAATTCATTTTCGCTTCAAAACATAATATTTAGATTAAAACTGGCTATAATATTCAGGTTAAATCCACGTTTCCATTGATGTATCAGTGACGTCATAATATTGCGTCACAATGAAATAGTTGCAAGTTTTCCAGAGAAGTTCGTAAATTCTTTGCGTAAAATCATAGGTCTCTACCTAAATATAAAGAAAAATATTTTTAAAAAAAAATGATTTCTCTTTTTCTGTTTAATTACTCTTCAGAGTACATAATACTAAATGTTGAATGATATTTTAAAATCAAAATGTATTTTACACAGTACAAGGGCGGCGTCTCAGCAAGATGACGTTTTGATAAGTATTTTTTATACATGTCCGAGAACTACTTTTTTAAAATTGATTTACCAGGATATGCGTTAAACTAATTAATGAAGTGTTTATAATGAACATTTCTTATAAAATTGGGAATCAATGATGAATGTTTTAGATTTACGCAACATTTAATTCAACGAAGTTGGTAGATGTAAAAACTAAAACTTAAATACATTTATCTATGCAATCAAATCAAAATAAACGATCTACAGTACGATTAAAAATGAAAAAAAAAATGAAAAATAAGTTATAAAAATATATTTATTGAGTTAAATTTACTGCTGAACTCCCGACTATAATTTGGCACTATAATGGAAGGTGGTTTACTTCAACATTTGGGGTTTTGGGGGGTTATTTATTTTTTTATTTATTTATTCGGCGATTGAAACAATAACACGCTTATATTTAATATTTGGGGTATAAACCTCTGACTATGTTGACCAATACTAATACTAAAATGTTTTCACGTTCATGAAACCAATTTTAAAAAATAATGATGCAATGACCCCGCACCCCCTTCCGCGCTTCTTGCTTGCGATTTATCGACTCTTGAATAATTATACTATACATGAAAGAACTTATTTTCTTATTTATATAAAATCAAATTTTGTAAAAGAGGAAAAGGCTTTACAGATGACAGGTAAGAAAAAAACTTGGATAAAGTCGAGACTGTACGATATAAATATATTTCTTGTATTTAGCCAATTTTAATTTCGATACTAATAGAATTTACTCTTTAATTCCTGAGACAAATAAGAAAGAAATTTTACTTGACAATAAGATGAATAATGAAGCTAAAAAGTTGTCTGCTCTGGTTGTTGCAGAATGCATGCACAAATACTTTTTTTTTAAATACCTAGTATCTATTAAGAAATCAATCAGATCAGATGTTTTACATGTAATCTTCATGTAAGTAAAAGACATTGGTAATTTAAATAATACATACATTTGAATCTATGGTTACACTCATTTAAAAACAGTAAACTGACTGAAAAGAAATATCAGACAAGCATTTTTTTCTGATAAATTAACATGAAGAGGAAAATTTAGGTATTTTTTTCTAAATTTACGGTAAAAAACGATCCCGATTGAAATAAAACCGATCCCGATCGAAAATAATGCAAAATTAATAAATTTATCAAACTAAAGGCACCTGCACCTATATAATATGTTAAAAAAGTAAATCAAGTAATTTCTTAATCATATTACAACAAAAGAGCCAAATTTGACATTACTATTTTAGTATTTTCTTCTTTATACAATTCCGGTCGGGATCGGTTTCATTTGTGAAAACTATTTAAAATAAGTAAATTTGACTCCTTTTATTTCTTTCAAAATGCCTTATCCCAATGATTTTATTGAATGACCAAAAAGTTTGTACTTTGTATTCATAAAAACATAAGTAAACAAATATGTCCATGTATTGTATTGGGTTTTATAACGTAATTAAAATTGGATACTACTGAATTTAAACATTTACTTGCTAAACTGAAATTTGGACCAGATAATTTTTTCTTAAGAAGTATAAATTGTAGTCTTATTCATTCATAAAATAAAAGATAAAAGTCTATTCTATAAATAATATTCATCGGCACATCCATCTCTGGAGTATCTGTTACATATAAAACAAAATAAAAGGGTAGTATTTTTTTTACCCTCATGTTGACCTTTTTGCACTTAAAATTAAGCATTTACCAAAACTAGGACTAGAGGAGCACTATAAATTTTTTTGATGTTGTCATGTGTAAACACTTGCTTTAATAAGTCTACATGCAAAAAAATAATTAAAATCCATGACATGCGATGTGCCACCCATTGCCTGGTTTTTCGGTGGACAGCCTCTGAAGAATTGAGGAAATGTCGTACTCATCGGAGAATCTACACGTCACATATATTTGATGAACAGGGATGGAGATACTATTCGGACGATTGTATGTATAACAATATCGGTTTTTTTTTTACCAAATATGCAAGATAACACCGTTTTGAATAGGGCATATTTACTCGGCAAATATATGCTAGGCAACACTGTTTTTAATAGGGCATATTTATTTGGTCTTTCATTATGACTGGATGACAATTTTTTTTCTGTTTTGTTACTTTCTGGCAGAACGTCATATCAATACACGAGCAAAGGTATTGAAATGTTTTCTGAGCATTTATATAACCCGCCTGTCCTAATTAATGTGAACCAATGACGAGGATCTCTCACCCTAAATTCGACTGTTGAGCCATACATTTTAAATTGGCCAAATTGCAGTTAGATCAATATCACAAATCTCGTACTTTTTGATTGATTGATTGGTTGATTATATGTTGTTTTCAGCCTATTCCAGTACATTCCGCCTATAAAAAAGACAACGCCACATACTGGTGACAGGCTTCAAAATTTGACCTTTACTTGGCATTTGTAGCCATTAAGCAGTAAGGGACTTTTATTGCGTCAAAGTCAATCATGACACGGGGCCTCAGTTTTAAAGGTCTCATCTGAAGTGACATACGCATGTTTCAAACACATGTAGTTTTTATTGATATCATTACTGTGGCAATCATTGTTTTTTATTTTCATAAAATGCTTGTACTTGAGGTGTGCAGAAATAAAAAAAAAATCAGGTACTTCATGATTTTTTCCTGGAACAACACTCGTGCATTTAGAATAACTTGGGTAACAATTGCGCTCCGTTATAAGCAGACCTATTTTTTTTTTATTCATATATGAAGCAGAATTTGTGCAAAATCTTATGCGTGAGAAGAAAATCGCATGGGTGATAAGGAGGCATTCAAAATATTCTACTTTGACTAAATCAGTGCTAAATGATTACGTCATAGTAGGCCAAATAACATCAATTTTAGAATAGAAGCTATTGTAATATTTGTATATATAGAGGTAATTTAACTCTAGAAAATGAATGGAAACGTGTAAACATTAACAAAAATATAATGTAATCATTTTGTTATGCTGTATATGTCATTTTGATTAAAATATACCACCGATGACGTCATATGTGTACATCAAGTAACTTGGGAATTGACCATGTCGTGTAAAGAGAATTTGACTAGGACGGCATGTACAAAGATACGTAAAATGGAACTTAAAAGCAAATATCGTGAATATTTTGTGAAAACCGTATGGATTTCTGTTGTATACTAATTTATTTCCATCGATTATATTCTCTTTCAAAGACAGACAGCAATATACGTAATGCAACAGAACACCAATAAGCTGTATATGTCAGAACATAAGATGTGTACATATGGATAGTTTGCCTCCTTTAATACTTGGAAAGTATTGCTAGAATCCCGAGTTAAGCAAGATTTTACGAAAAATCTCTGTTCAAATGTATAAAATTCAAAACACCGAGTGAGGTTTCGAGCGAATATGTGGAAATATTATTTTACTGACGGGACAGTCTGATTCTGAGAGCACTTTTAAGCAAAATAGATAGAGGATATTCAATGTTTTGTAGTTGAATATGGGATTTATTTCACCAGTGGGACAGGATTTTTGATATTTTCACGAGAGCGAAGCAGTGGAAATATTAAAAAATCCTGTCTCACGAGTGAATAAATTCTATATTCAATTACAAAACATTGAATTTTCTGTTTTTTACATTTTAAAAAAAAAAACTTTGATTTTTTTTTTGCCTGTCTTTTTGTCATAAAAGTATAGGCTACATGATGTCAAAATTGAGCGGTTGAGACGTCATAGCTAAGTGAGGTGAAAACACTGTAAACACGGATTTTGCATCATATTTTTGGTAATTTTGAAAGTTTCATTCGCTGTCAAAATGGTTGATTTATTTCCATCTATCTTATATTAGGTCAAGGAAGAATTCATTACAACAATCAATGTTATAGGAAGGGAAATCGAGAGTTTTACCGCAACTCTGATATTCGTCACGCTGTTAGAGGATATCGATTTAATATCATTTCACAATGTGACAGCATATCATTTTTATTCAACGAACAAATAACAGTATAAATTACAGTTTTGCAACCACATTATTTATTCAAAGAAATTTTTAAATATATGATATTGTTGTTCTGTTCTGTCATGAGATTTTCACAAAAATTTGCTTTTTTGCCCTGAGGTTCTTTAGAAAAACCTTTCTTTTATCAATTAATCAATTGATAAATTGATATTGTTGTTCTGTTCTGTCATGAGATTTTCACAAAAATGTGCTTTTTTTGCCCAGAGGTTCTTTAGAAAAACCTTTCTTTTATCAATTAATCAATCAAATTAAGGTCCAAAGAAAAAACAGAAATAGAGAAAAAAAACCAAATATTTAGAGTCTTGCACTAAACACTACCCTCGCTAGTTTTTAGAAAGAGCTACACTATTTTTCAAGCATTTTTCAGAAAAATTCAAATCTGAAATACCAAGTCACTATAGCATGACTAAAATCATGAATGAAATGTCAGGCAATCTTGTCATTATTGAACTTTTGAAACTGATGCAGGTCATATGTGATCATACACAGTTCAAGGGAATAGGATTGACCGAAAGATGTTAATAACCTTTGTATCATTCAATACACCCCGTGGGGATCCGGGTTAGAATAGGTCCTCAGTACCTCCTTGCTTGTCGTAAAAGGCGACTAAATGGGGCGGTCCTTCGGATGAGACCGTATAAACCGAGGCCCCGTGTCAAAGCAGGTGTGGCACGATAAAGACCCCTTCCTGCTCAATGGCACCTAGTGCCGAGCACAGGCCTAAATTTGCAGCCCTTCACTGGCAATGGTGACGTCTCCATATCAGTGAAATTTTTTGGAGAGGGACGTTAAACAGTATACAATCAATCAATTATTAAATACAAAATGACACTCGAAACAAATGAATATATGGTCAGGGGAAAAATTTTCAACCATTTTTTAGCCTCATGATCATTTGCGGTACCACTAATGAAATCCTTTTTTTGTAAATTTCTTGATCTCAACGAAAGAAATAATCTTATTAATAAGTATTTCAGTGTCTGATTTTTAAATACAAGTGTCTAGAATTCTCCCTCACCTTAGATAGTATGAAATCCCTTAAACCTCCGGTCTCGGAATTATCATTCTTGCATATGAAACTTATATGGCTGATGATTAGTTGCATAGTGCATATTTGTATCTGCAACTCTTCCTTACCTTTTTTGAGAATTTCCAACAAAAGCTTTTAGTTATTTTCATGAACTATTGGCATCACATTGGGAAAAACAATTTTATAACGAAATATGACTGCAACATCTTGAAGATACAAATTATTGTGAAATGTTTTATTAAACATGCAATTTTTAATGGAATTTTTGATGCAATTAAATAATGGAAATAGAAAGATATATCCTGTATATAATTACATGCAGTACAACCTTTTTTTTTATGAAGTCATATTTTTTAAACACTTTTGTTTTCTATCCATGCACTGACTCATATTAGTTTCTACGTGCTGCTAATAATAATACCCAATATTTTTTTTAAATTGTAAATGCTGTAGAAAATAAAGACCAATAAGAACAAAAATACTACATTTAGGTTGTATTTACCTTTTAAAGATCTTTTTATAGTCGTCACTTCATATTTGTAAAATAATCAATTAATGCAAAAAAATTATTCAATACTAGCAGATATACAATTAAATGAAACGATTATGATAATTTAAATGCGGATGAATTCTAAATGGCAGCTTAATAAGAATGAGAGACTTGACGAAAAGATGTTTATGAAATAATTGGATCCTTATATTTTGGTTATTAGGCCAATGGGCTTGGTCATTTTTTTTTAACAAATAATGTGTGAAAACCATTTTCTTGGATAGCAACAGTAAAACCAAGTTCAGGTGGTATATGAATGTCTGACTCTCTTTTCTATCCATACATTATGTATCGGGATCAAACAAAGATCTAAAAATTTTTCAATCCCATTACAAATATCAAACAAAACTATAAAATTGATCACAAGGTGAAACACTAAATCAAAAAGTACACTTCCTTAAAACAGGAAACACTTATTTCTTAAAGGAATAGGTCGGGGTTTCGTTATTGAGCAGAACCGGTTTTTATCAATTCTTAAGCTTCCAAAGAACAACTCTTCCTACAATCTTGTATTAGGAAAAAAAGGAGTTTCTAGGTTATTTTCTTTTACTATCTACCCTGATTATTTTACACCCCCCCCCCCCCGTCGGAGGAGGGGGCGCATTGAAACAACATAAAAAATTTGATAATATTTTAAATCTTGATTAAAAAAAAAAATCGTTTAGAGAAATATCAAGAAATATAACGTCAAATCGAAAAAATGGAATCCTTGGACGTTCTTTTAAAGTATAAGCTGATTTGCTACTGGTACTTGATTTAAATTTAAGTATGTGTTGATCTATAAATACCTAAAATGTTTATATATCTTCAAATAATGCGGTGAGAAAAAATTTAGATATGCAAACTGTATTTTCATACCGGCATCAAAATACCAGAAATAAAAAATAATCTGGATCCATCAACCTACAAATACTAACCAGCACAGCTGATGTTTATGAGTTGAACGCATTAAGATAATAAAAAAATACCAAACCCATGTTATGTCAAATTTCATGAATGGATACTGTTCAAGAAGAAACATTTTAACTTTAATTACTTATATTATATACTAATAATTCTCGTGCATCCGTCTTTCTTTTTTTAATATGCTGAAGTTGTGACCGTTATGGGGAGCGCAGATATTTCTTTTCTTATAATTTAGATCGGACTCGTCAAATTTGATGTGTCTAGACTTTAATCTTATTTCTGTCAGAAAAAAATATTTAACTTAACCATGTTTTACTATACAGATACACACGCTTGTTTTTTTTCTCTTTATATGATGATGAAATGATGGATTGATTGTTAATTATAAGGCCCCATGATTGTTAATTATTAGGCCCAATTCCAGAATCTTTTACTTGTAAAGAGACGTCATTTATAACAATGAAAAGCTTGAAAGTTAGACTTTTACTTGGTTTCTTGAAAGGCAATAGACCAGTGAGGGATCGCGCCAGCTTCTACTTCGGCACGGGATCTCCATTTTAAAGGTCTGATCGGAAGGAACCACAACACTCATTTTAATGTGCCGAGTACATCCACATTAACGTTTATTTTTGCATTTGCTTAATTAGCTGTCAAAACATAAGGTTAATGATATCTTCTTTATTGGGAAAAAAAATATGATTGCATTTTACAGTTCGGTAGCATAAACTTACATGCTATAAATATTTGATAAATACAATTACAAAAAGAATGCTTCGTCATCTATCTTTTTTGTGAATTGTGTACTATTACCTGATGCACCTGAAATATACCGGTATGAAGAATGAAAATTAACTTTAGTACCTAGCTGTAAATTCGGAACAAATTAGAACAATTCCTCTGATTGTTCTATATATTTTTCTTCGGATGACCACTGTATATTAAAGTCGTGAATGAACGAAATACAAGCCTGTGCAACACGAAAAATTATCGTAAGTTATAACTACATCAAAGATTCACATGATTTTATTAATGCATTGAAAATTGCCTTCTTATTTATATTTTTTTTTAAAAAGCAGTTTCTAATTTGATTTTTTTAATCTTACTACTGGAAATATTTTTCAATATATATTTTAGGAAAAGTATATGTGGTCTACAGCTTCAACGTGCTAGTATATCTGATGTTGTTTTTTAACTCTCATGTGTCTTTTATTGATCATGAAACAAGATAGGCATTTAGCAGATTTTTTTGTAAATGAAAAAAATGAATTTTGAAACATTGAATGTCCTTTTTTCATTAAAGATTCATGGTCTTTAAATTAACTTCCCATTGCGTTCTTTAGTCAATTTTTTTCTTCATTTTTAATGTATAAAATGTCATCAAATAAGCCCAGGACGCACCCATGAGGAAGTACCATGAAATTTTATTCCTTTTTATTGGGATACAAAATATTCTGCTCTGTGGGCGATACAAATTACTGAATTCACCATATGAACATGCAAAATAAAAAAAAATCATTCTTGTAAGTGGTTTCATTGGATTTCCCATGTTTAATTGATCAACACAAAAGATAAAAACATACCTATTTGAAAAAATTGCAGTTGTCATTACGAATAATTAATAAAAAAAATTAATCTACTGATTCAAGGAACTTTCCTATTTTACCAATAACACTGAATCTAAATAGGTTAAACTGATAAATGGTTACTTGAAATCTATTCTACTAAAATGAATTTAAACCAAGGATAAAGACAATTTAAAATGAAAAAAAATAATTAAGCAATAAGAATAAATTTAAAAGAACGCCATAGCGCAACAAAGAAATAATTATGTTCTCTATGCAAAAACGCATAGTCAATGTTTTTACTGAGTTCCGTTTAAAATTTGATTTGTGCGAGGCAATCTGTAAATTAAATATAGTAAATACATATAGTTATATTTCCAGAGTACTCATTACCTCAAAATTGCTCTGAATTTCAAACTCTGAAAGCAATTATTCACAATTGATCAAAAGATTTCTATATTGATTTAATCACCCTTAAAATCAAAAGTTAGTCCACATTGTATCTTATGAAATTAAGAAATAATTACATGTAATTTCTAGTGTACATTTAACAATCTAAAGAAATACATCTAAAATAGATGATTTCTAACATTCCTGTCTCACTCTCATGTAAAAACTTTTAAAAATCCAGGATTCAAGCTTTAGAGAGAAATGTGCTGTGCTGTGGAATCATTTAGGTTCGTGGGGGCAATGTTAGTGGGTAGGCAAAATTTAACTTGTTCGTGTGGATGTAATTTCGTGAGTGACTCGTAAATAAGGTTGTTCAATGAATCAATATGTAAACAAATAAACGTTTGTTGTTTTGTATATTTGTGAGTAACGGTATCCCACAAAGTCCATGAACTTTAGTGTCCTACTAACAATGATGATTTTACGGTAACGGCTCATGAACACTATTAATCGTTTAAAAACTAATGTTAAATAAATTTTGTATGTGAAATTTAAAATAGAATAAAACCTGATATCGGTTGTTAATTGGAATTAAAATTCTGGATAAAAAGCCTGGTTACACATCCCTTATCAGTGTTGGATCCAAAAAAATTGACTTCTTTCTGGAGGGGGCAGTTTAACGACGGGGATCCACAGTCAAACTCTAAAATTAATAATTATATTAATCTTTCGTGTAGATGTAATTTGACACAAAAGAGGGATTTGAGTGTTGTCCGTAAGCTCCTTTAATTTGCGACTGCTTTTTTATAGTAAAGAGAAAAAAATATAGATAACTTTTGTAGTAAGAAAAAAGAGCATACTACCAGTCAACAGGAAATGTTTACCCCTTCATTCCACCTGATCCCACCTGTTATGTTTTGGTGGTTCGTATTTATTTTGATTATTCAATGGAAAATTTGAGCTTGAACACTGTTCGATATCTGCATATGTTTCATATTGAAAAAAATATTGATATAAAATTTGATTGCTAGAACATGTAAAACGTACAAACTGTTTGTATGAAAAGCCGCATGACGTACATGCTTATCTATAAATATAGTCAATAAGTCATAACAGTCGATGATTAATAATAAATAAGAAAAATAATAATTAAAAAAATCGGCGTGAAATGCTCCGAACCGATAAAAAATTGAAACATTTAATTATCATTCTTGTGTTGCATATAATCAATTTCGTCAAAAAATTCGATATTTCATAATGTATATGCAACATCTAGCCAATCGTACTGGTTTACGTTCTCTATAGTCAGATATAGTAAATTATGTAAAAAAAAAAAACACTTGCTTATTAATCAGTCTAATGTATGTGGTGTATTAAAATGAATGCCGATCTTTAAGTTGGAAACTATATTTTACAATTTATTTAAGACCGTGTTATATGTAGCTTGTGCTATACGCCTGTTGTAATATGTGCAGATATTGGTTGAAGGTTTTGGCGGTTTTCCTTTTAACGATGCCTCATGCTTTTGATTTTTATCGAAGATACATAGCCGAATTCAAATTTAAGGACAAAAAGTCAAATATCGAACTTATAAGGGAATATAAAAGTACATCACTTCCCGAATGTTCTTGGAATTGTAAAAACGATTGTAGATTGTTTGGATACAATAAAGAATTGAGGAAATGTCGTACTCATCGGAGAATCAACACGTCACATATATTCGAGGAAAAGGGATGGAGATATTTTTCTGACGAAAGTATGTATAAGAGTGTCTGTTTAGTTTTCTTCCTTTTTTACCAAATATGCAAGGAAACACCCTTTTTAATAGAGCCTATTGATTTGTCACATATATGCAAGGCTACACCGTTTTTAATAGGGCATGTTTATTCGGTCATTCATTATAAAATGTTGAGGAGGTTTTTTCCGTTTCTTTGCTTTCTGGCAAGATAAAGTTACAGCACGTCAGCACGTCAGAGCAGTACACGGGTAATAATAAATAAGGAAATAAAAAAGGTTTGGAACATCTACTACGGTGGTATACCCCTCTAACCTAATAAATGTGAACCAAAGACCGAAATCCCTCACCCTCAGTTGGACTTTAAGCTATAAATTTTAAATCCGCTTAATTGTAGGTCAATGTCACACATCTTATATTTTTGATTGTTGTTTTTCTGCCCATTCGAGAACATTCTATCCATATGGATTGGCACATACAAGTGACGGGCTTCAAAATTTAACCTTTACTTCGCACTCATAGCTATGGATCAGTAAGGGACCTTTATCGTGTCAAAGTAAATCATGACTCAGGGCCTCGATTCTTATGGTCTCATCCGACGTGACATGTGTATTTTTGAAATACATGTAGTTTTAAGTGAAATCATAACAGTGGCAATCATTTTTTTTTCTAAAATTGCTACAAAGGGATTTTGCCAAAAAAAACAAAAAGACACAAAAATAAATAAATAATATACATTAAGATACCTATGAGATTTTTTTCTGGAACAACGCTTGTACATGTAAAATAATAGTGTCAATAATCAGTTTAAGTAAATATATATACGTATATCAGGTTTAAAAAAAAACGTTTAAAGAGGATTCATTTTTGATGCGAGTATAGAAATCTGCACGAGAAAGAAGTTTATGTTTATTATTTCTATAAGCAAGTGTTCAATAATTCTATTCCTATTCCCCTTAATTATACATAGGCAATTTAGCCACATATGATCCACATATGCATTGCCTTTCATATGAGGATCATATGTGGATCATATGAGAATCATATGTATATACAATCATATGAGAATCATATGTGGCAAATCATATGAGAATCATATGATTACACATATGTAAATCATATGAAGTAATATGCATATGATTCTCATATGAAAAATCCTGCATATGAGAATCATATGAATATTCTGACAATAATCATATGATTCTCATATGAAACTGATCATATGAGAATCATATGAAAAAATGTTCACTAATTTGTCCTTGTTTTACTCAGGTGAAATTCATACGAATGTTTTGACTGTGATCATATGAGAATCATACGAAACGGTGATCATATGAGAATCATACGAAACAGTGTTCACTTATCTGTCCTTGTTATACTGAAGTAAAATTGTAATTTCAATAAAATATGTACATCAAGAGATAAATTTAAATGTACATTTATTTAAAAGAATTTGTTAGTAATTAATTATATGTAAAGTAAATACTCTGTTTACCCTGCCCCCCCCCCCCTTTCCTTCTAAAAAAAAAACCTTTCACAATTTTTTTTTCTGTTATAAAGCATTTCCCAGAAAAAATAGATAAAGAATAAATTAATTTGCTTTTCATTTAAAATCTTTTGGGTTTGGCTAAGTAAAATTAAAATAATTCCGTATTTTTCTCCGGGTCGGTTTTGTCTTTTATCGGATGAAAATATACGTCATTTTTGACGTCACTGCTGCAGCAGACGTGTTGGGTGTTTGGAAAAAGCAAGTGATCTCCTAACAATATTATTTTAAAGACTTTTGATTCATATTGTTTAAATATCATTTCATTATGGTTACAGGTGCGTATGAACTCTCTATAATACTCTTATCACTTGCATCATGCATGTAATTGTTAAATCAATGCATTTCGTAAACCTAACGTCGTTCGTGATCTGTAAGTAAGTTTGGATAAAATTTGTTTCTGAATGAATGTTAACATTACATGTTAGGCTAAAGGCATTACTACTTTTTAAAACTTGAATTTGTTTTCGTTTTGTTACGTACTGTTATGAAAGTGAAAGTAGAAACCTTGTATGTCAGTTGGCGTTATGTATGTCGAGATCGTTATCAAGTCCGGATTCCTTCTTCAACTTAATGACAAATGTTTGTTTTTATGGCCTATAGATGCATTCGGCAACTTGAGTTCAGTGTCACAGTGCTGTTTTTTTTTCAGTCCAAAGAGCCCGAAGCTGATAAGACTGGCGATTGATCCTGAAGCTGATTTGACAGACGATTGCATCATCACAATATTGAAGGTAAAAATAAATACTTGCAATAAAAAATCAAAGTATCTGTAATGTCTCTTTATGACAAAATATTTCTTTGTAATTTTTTTTGTTCTTTTATAATTCTACATTGTTTGCATGGCTTCATCAAAAATAAATTCAAATCATCTCAATACTCTAGAAATTTTATTCTACATTATAATTTTAATCCAGTGCACTTAAAATATGCAAAGTATGAATAGATTTTGCTGGCTGTAAAGGCTATGAAACTATATAGTATACAATAACTTTTTGGGGAGAGGGGGGATAAATTCGATTTTTGAATTTCAACTAAAAATTTATAACAGTGACGGTATAAATACATGTGCATGTGTGTTGAAAGAACATCAGCTAGCTAATCCATTGAATATTTGTATTCATTGACTGACAATTATCCCCCCCCCAACACTAGTGAATGGTGCGCGTGCCTATAGTTTCGGGTTAAATGTTAGATATATTTAAGACTATAGAGAACCTACAAACTTGTACTCTCTCTTTTTAATAGTTTAAGTTTTAATTAAATGTATTCTAAGAAAATATCTACTGTGTGAGACTGTGAGTATTTGTCTTACAGGTTCAATATACAGTCAGCCTCTCATAAGAATAGAGATAAAAAACAAATCCCAAGATCCAAGGCTTGCTTCAAAGTTAAGGTAACTACACACTGTTAAATAAACATTGTTATAGTCTTCCCAAAAGTTTGGGATATCTTGGAATCACAATGTCTGTTTTTCTGCCTGTCTACTTGTCTGTAGTATTTTTTGTCCAAAAATAATATACATGTATTTGTATCAGAATCTTCTTAAATTTTTGACAGTTTGAATTAATATATACTGTTTGAAAATTCCAACTGTCAAAATAACAAAAAAAATTGCTTTTTATTATTTTATTATGAAGCATATCTTTCAATAGTGTAATTGTTTGGCAAATTACATCATAGGATTCCTCAAAACACCTAGTATAACATATATAACGTTAGTTTTATCTGGTTAGCTCACCTGAGCCGAAGGCTCAAGTGAGCTTTTCTGATCAAAATTTGTCCGTCGTCTGTCGTCGTTGTCGTTGTCGTTGTTGCCGTCGTTGTAAACTTTTCACATTTTCATCTTCTTCTCAAGAACCACTGAGCAAATTTCAACCAAACTTGGCACAGAGTATCCTTGGGTGAAGGGGATTCAAGTTTGTTCAAATGAAGGGCTGCGCCTTTTTCCAAGGGGAGATAATCATGAATTTGTTAAAAATTAATTTTTAAAAAATCTTCTTCTCCAGAACCGCTGGGCCAAGAAAGATGAAACTCATGTGGAAGCATCCTCAGGTAGTGTAGATTCAAGTTTGGTCATATCATGACCCCTGGGGCAAGGGTGGGGCCAAAATGGCCGACCTAAGTTTTACATAGGAATATATAGGAAAAATCTTTAAAAATCTTCTTCTCGAGAACCACTGGGCCAGGAAAGATGAAACTCATGTGGAATCATCCTCAGGTAGTGTAGATTCAAGTTTGTTCAAATCATGACCCCCGGGGCTAGGGTGGGGCCAAAATGGCCGACCCAAGTTTTACATAGGGATATATAGGGAAACTTTTTAAAATCTTCTTTTCAAGTACTTCAAAGCTATGATTAGTGATATTTATATGGAATCATCCTCAGGTAGTGTAGATTCTAATTTGTTCAAATGATGAACGCCTGGAGGGGGGGGGGGTAAATTCAAGCCCGATGTGCTCAGGTGAGCGCTGTGGCCCCTGGGCCTCTTGTATTATATCTGTGTCAGTGAATAGGGCATACATTTGTTTGCTGATTATACCTAAGTAACTTTTATAACTCATAGAATTTAAGAATTATTTTATTTTTACTTTTGAAATTTTTGTAGAGACCATTCTGTGCCATATAGAAATTGTTCAGGAAGAGGAGAAGTGTTGGATATTCATTTTTGGTACGGTACAGTTCAAAGAGATTTTCAAAATGGTCATGGAAGATCAAAGGGAGGACAACTGAAAAAATTGAAAGATACAGAAGGAAAAAGAACAAGGAAATATATGGAATAATTATGAAATGGGGAGGATGTACACAATGTTGTCTGAATTTGAGCTGTGAAAATTTCCCATATTCTTATTGTATGCTGGAATAATCAATAACTTGATTTTTCATAAATTTACAATAGAGAATACATGACAAATGTTATTGCTGATATTTCAATTTTGCTTTGGACACTTTCATGTCATATGGTATTTTTATACATGAACTAATTATGTTATTCATTTGTACATGTACAGTATACATGTTTAAGTGCTAAATCATTTTGCTGAAATCTTATAATTTGTACTCATGTTAGAATATGTTAAATACATGTATCGACAAATGCTACTGACTTGTTTGTATATTTTCTTGTTTAGAATGTACACTGTGAAAAATAAGTTATTTCTCTTGATGAAAATAATTTAATCAAAAAAGTTGTGTAAGCATTTTAAGATATTTTAAAATATTCAACTTATGTAGATAAATCATTGTAATGTAATGAATTTTCATCTAAAGCAGAAATATCTGATTTTTAAATGTGTACAAAAATGTGAAAAAAATTGAAAAAGAACACACAAGTGTTTCATATGATTTACATATGATGTCCTTTTCATATGATTCTCATATGTAAATGGCTTGAGACACACATAAGTGTTTCATATGATTTACATATAATGGCCTTTTCATATGATTCTCATATGTAAATGGCTTGAAACACACTTAAATCATTCATATGAAAATCATATGTAGTTATTTTCATATGATTCACATATGTGGATCATATGTAAATCATATGATTTGCTTCATATGATTCACATATGATGCCCTTTTTCTATGATTCTCATATGAAACCAATCATATGAGAATCATATGATTCTCATATGAGAATCATATGTGGCTAAGTTGCCTGTGTAGTAAACATTGAACATAATCTTCCAAATGGTATACATGTCTATAAAAAATATGCATCAAGATTAATTTCCTGAATCATGAATGCATTTTTGTCGTCTTTTAAAGATGAAGAAAGATCATTAGTTGTTGTTATGAATCTTGCGATTTAATTTTTTTTCACCTTACACTGATACAATCTTTGTAAAACATGAAATGATATTATATAATTTAGGACAGTTTTTCGAAAGTAATCAAAAAATTTTCATATTATTTATTTTTATAGAGGAAATGCTCTTTGAGAACATTTATCTCTTACATGTATTAAATTTTTTTTAGATTTTCTGATAGGAATGCATTATAGATATCTTTCAAGAAAAAAAATTATTGATTATTGTTAGTTTTTCTGAATGTTTAAATTTAACGTTTTATCTGATATAATCTTAGTTCAGCAATAAGTTATATAATTCAGGACATCTTTTCAAAAGTAATAAATTTACATATCATTTGGAATTCAAGAGGAAATGTTCTTTGAGAACATTAATTTTTTTTTTCTTTTTAGATTTTCTTATATAATTTTTATCATTTTTTTGTTAGTGGAAAACCTTGCATTTGGACAGGCCATCTCCTTTAGTTCGACTGGTCGATATTCTTCAACTTATCCAGAGTGTGTTGTTGGTGGTGTTTTATGTTCCAATTATGTTTACACATTTCACTCCGACTTTGAACTTTACCCATGGCTGACGATTGCTCTTGGACACATCTCTGTTGTAAACAACGTCGTTCTTTACAATAGAAATGACAATAATGGTAAATATGACCTTTCATTTTTCTTTCTTCTAAAAAGAAGATAAATAAGAGTTTGATTCTCAGGCGATGCTAGGCCTAAATGCACATGCATTCGTTTCAAGTCTTCTTAAGAAGATTTTGACGATATGCTTTTAATATCATCACTAATATTATACGCATTTTTAAACTAAACTTTTCCGAAAGCTCAATTGGCTGTCTGTGATTAAAATTTGTCCGCTGTCTGTAATTTTCTTCTTTTTTTTTGGTCCTCGCACTGTACATCTACATATGCACGACAGTGCTACTGAGCTTATGTCAAGGAACCGCATTTTGTATTTCGAAGGTTCTTTGGTCGATGCATTGACCTTGTCAGCCAAAAAATACAATTTGTCATTAAGTCGACTGATGTTTTCATATTTATCGTTGGTCCATTATCACTCACCACATTGACGCCGATTTTTTCAATCATGACAAGGGGCACTGGACGAGTGGGACCGCTCGTCAAGGGATGCTTTCTCCTCCATCACACCCGATCCAGCCCCGTTATCATTATATTAGTGTATCCCAATATATTTCATACCAACTACAACAAGCGAATGCACAGGTTTTGTACATCCGTAAATCAGGTTCCGCTGAACAAAAGGTTTTTCTGTATGGTTATATGTGAAAAGCTTTCTATGTGCTGGCACGAATTTATTCTAACCATATCCCGATGAGTAATATCTTGTCACTTTTATTAACCGACAATGGTGTAGAAAAAATCTTTACAGCAGGACTCTACTGAATCTTCCATAATAAAAAGCAATTACAGATATTGCCATTTCTATAAATTTGTTTTGTTCATATGTTGATAACGTCCCTCTCGTGAATTTTTCACTGATATTGACACAACACAACTAGCCTTGCCAGTTGCGATCTCTGTTTTGTGTTGATTTTTCCTGCACTTATTTATTTTTTTTAAATATTTAGAAATAATTTTTTACTAATTTAAAATTTCATTAATGTGTGTAGGTAGAAGGGTATATACATATATTCTTATCGGGAGGAAAATTATTATTTGTCATTTCAATTTTTTTTTTATTAAAATCATACTAGCTCCATAATTCTGAGCGTAATAAAGATTTGAAATTATATATCTATTATTTTAGAAAATGTCCAGTAAATACATTTGACGAACTTCCAATTTGTAATTAGTTTAAATGAAATCTAAATATATTACGCGTACAGTAGGTTAATTTATAGATATTGTAATTCAGTGTTTGTCAAACTTAAACTACGATTTAACAAAACAGAAAGAATAACAATTATAATTTAGAACCATATTACGCATGAATATGAAAGGTATTTTGTTTAAATATTTTCGTCAGTTTCACTTGTACACCATTCGATACATTGAAAATCAATTCACCACCTTTTTTTCCTTTTCCTTTTTTTTTTCACGTTATAAATAAAGAAAAATAAATGTCTAATAGCACGTTGTTTTCGAGATGAAAAATCCGAGAGCGGAGAAATCAAGGAATTAATTATTTATAAATGTACGTCGAATGTACAGTTGAAATTCCCCATAATCTAAGTGTAAACATGTACAGTACACATGTATCGATTGCCGCCAAAACAACAATGGTAGATTTAGCAATTTCATTTCCGTATTGGAATATACAAGGGACGGGGCTTGCTGGCGGCGAGATTAAAGCGGGGCCCGCTTCACGGATTAGTGCGTAAAGAGATCCCATAAAGCGAACGCCGGTTTCTCTCTAGCAGTCCCAGAGCTGACCCCGAGCAAACGCGGAGCGAACCCGGAGAACAACCAAGGCGGTCCCCAAATTTCTGAAAGCGAACCCGAAGCGGACCCCGAGCGAACCCGCGAAGCAAACCCGGGATCCGCTTCGGCTTCGCTCTGGTGTTATGTTGTGTCCCATCGGTACGGTATACATGTATCAGGGACAAGTTTACTATTGAACATACCATAAAATTGTCTAAGGAGTAGTGGTTTGAAGCATATCGACATTACTTATCATAACGTATTGTTTTTCATACTTTCCTAGTTAGTTTTTATCCTTAGATATTTCCCTTTTGCAAAACATTGTAATGGGGTGCCTGATGTTGCAAAGATCGGATATGCACTATCAGAATTATCTAATGATAGATGATTTATTACAAAATTATGATTTGCTATTTCAGGTCACTGGCTGCACAGCGTTGAGATTAGGGTCGGAATGTCCTCTGTTTGGTCTGAGATGAAAGTTTGTGGCACGCTCGATGGGCCCAGTCAGACAGGGCAAAATCACAAAATAGAATGTGAAACAGTGCCAGCCTTGTCCGGAACATACGTCACAGTGAAAATAGTTCGCCCCAACTACATATCTGTAGAAGAAAGCGCTAATGCAAGTGGCGGCAAAAATGTCTTGGTATTGCGAAAAATTGAGGTCTATGGATATTACGCTTGAAGCAACTCATTATCTATGTCACATTGCTATAGGTCAATTATAACTATAAATTCGTTGTTCTTTTTGGCTGTTTTCCTGTGGAGATATCTAGATATACCCAATGCCAATAATGAGTCAAATCAGGTTCCTGACAATTTTTATTCTTAAATGGATTTTAAAAATTTAGGATTAAATATATCCCTTTACGAAACTGAACCGTAAATGGCTTTGGAGAGATTTATTGCATTAACCTTTAAGAATACATTCAAGTATTAAAGACAACCATTTTTTCACCTACTTATTATAAGTATCTCAAGTTTTTAGGAGCTTGCTCACTTTCAGTGCAACATTATCATATAATTTTATAGACTTAATAATTTGCATCAACATTCTTTCATTTTTTTCAATGTTTTGTGATATTGATTTTCAATGGACATTTCCTACACATTACCAATCAGAGAAACATTAAAAAATATTTTTTTAATGACGATAAGACAAATTAATCATCTATTTTTTTTTTTTAAACATTCACCGAAGATTAGCTTTATAATAACATGTGTATATTTGTGTGTTATTTCCAAAATTAAATAATAAAAACACAATATTGTGGGCAGATAATCTGGAGAAAAAACAAACAAAAAAAATATTGAGACAAGACACCGTATAAAATTACTCCATATAGCCAATAAAACAAACTGAGAATTCACTGATGGCCCTGGTAAGCTTAAGGTATTACTGTCACCATCCTCCGATTGTTTGACACCCCCACTTGGTTCACTTCCAGTGGTATACATCGTCTGTCAACCGGTTACACCTTGACAACTATGAACTGATCAGATACATTAAAAAAATTCTGCATTCACAATATTTGCACAGGCGTTTCTTTGGAAATTTAATTAAAAGAGATTAAAGGGTAGAATTTAATCGTAAAATATATGCATTTTAACTTATTGAACATAGAATGTTATTATGTGCAACGCTGACTATTAGCTATTTATCAACATAGTTGTTGGCAATCAGTGGTTATTATGAAGCTTCCACAGGATGAAAATCCACCATTCAGTCGACTGAATGGTGGCTGAATGGCCACTGAATGGTCACTGAAAGGTCACTGAAAAGACCCTTTCCCGTGACCTTTCCGTGATCATTCAGTTACCATTCAGTCGACTGAATGGCACATACATTTCAGTGACCTTTCCGTGATCATTCAGTTGAATCTTTTTATTGTATAATTGGCTTATTTTTTTACCTAAAAATTTTATTTTATTTTTTCCTGGTATAATAGCATTAAATGTATCTTGTTCCCAATAAAAAAAAAATGGAAAAAAATTAATACAAGAAAAAAAATTGCTCCCATGCCCAGAATCGAACCCTGGTCTCCTGCTTAGGTGTCCGCAACCTTATCAATTAGGCTACGACTTCTTGTTGAGAAATAAGGATTTAAAATCAATTAATTTATAGAAATCAATGGAACAATCAGTTCACCTGTTGTATCGAGAAGCTGCGATGTGTATATATCTTGTATATCTTTTGTATATTCTATGTTAGTTGCGCGGATTTTGGGGACAGACTAATTAATTACACATCTCCTATCGGGATGATGACAATTATCAAAGACGGGCATCTGTTTCTGTGTCAAAGATTTATGATCGTTGTAAATTCTCTGTCTTAGTAGAATGATTTTATTAAAGCAATATCATTTAGAAAACTAAAATCTCCTCTATATTTTTTCTACAAGAGGCATGTATAAACGATTTATTTATTCTTGTAATTAAAAAGGAATTTAAAATAATGTCTTTCAAAAATTAAATATCCTGCAGTTTTGACAATGACATAATTATAAGAAACGATCGAAATTGATCGGTAATACTTGTGATCTTCCAGAAATGGTTTAAATAATATCAATTCTGTCTCATCAATCAAAACTATGTATTTCCATGAAAAAATACACGTATAAGCACTATAGAATGTTATGCATTTATTTAAATTTTGAATCGGTTATCGGGTCATCATTTTTTATCACTTTAAAGAATTTTTGTTTTCTAAATGTAACTAGAAAATTAAAATTCATTTTGAATAAATCTCACATGTTTCATAAATTTATAATAAATACTTAGACATATTTTAAGGTACCCAAATTTGATCACAATAAGTTAAAAAAAAAACACACATTAAGATTGAATATAATAAATCTTTATTCATAATATTGTTTCCTTGTTAAGGAAAAAATATCTGATTATGAAATACTACGCTAGTGAAAAAATTGCTAAATTGAAACTTAAATATCACTGAAAGGTGGCGGAAAGGTCACTGAGAGACGACAGAAAGGCCACTGAAAGTCGACGGAATGGTCACTGAAAGACAATAGAAAGGTCACTGAAAGTCGACGGAAAGGTCACTGAAAGACGACGGAAAGGTCACTAAAAGTTGATGGAAAGGTCACTGAAAGTTGACGGAAATGTGTCCGCTGAATGGTGACTGAAAGGTATCTGAAATGTGACTGAAAGGCAACTGAAAGGTCATTGAAATGTATGTGCCATTCAGTGGCTGAATGGCCACTGAAAAGTTACTGAAAGCCGCCTTTCAGTTTTAACTGAATGGTCTTGTTTCTTCCTGTGTTCAGAATATTCGAACTGGACTAAATAAGTTTAACATTATGGCCTCATAACAGGAAAAATAATGTCAATTACAGAACACAGATTTTTGTAATATTGGTATTTGATGTATATTTTAATTCAAAAAAAATGAATAGAAACATGTACATCCCTAACAAAAAACTATAATTAACTATAGTTTACTATAGTTAACTATTATAGTAAATCAAAGTTTTCGCCGAAGTTTTTCAATGTGCCAAAGTTTTCGCTAAAGTTTTTCAAAAAGTCAAAAGTTTTCGCCAATGTTTTTCAAAGTGTCAAAGTTTTCAATAAAGTTTTTCGAAACATCAAAGTTCTCAAAAATGTTTTTCAAAGTGTCAAAGTTTTCGTTAAAGTTTTCTGAAAATCCAGAGTGTGACCGGTTAACAGACAATGTATAGACAAAGTTTTCACCAAATATTATTAAAGTTTCAATGTTTTTGATAAAGTTTTTGATAAAGTTTTTGAAAGTGTCAAAATTTTTTATTAAGATTGTTCAAGTGTCGATTTGAATATCTATTCCCCTTGATTTACATTAACGAAAGTCAAAGAAGGTTCGGTACGACTTTTCCGGATTTAGGGTATCCATATGGAAATATACTGAAAGGAAAAAGAAACACATAATAAACTTTTGATTTAAATTAAAATTTCTATTTCTAATATGTTTTCCAGTATTGTTATCAAACAATTTAATCCAACTTTAAATAACAAGTTACCAAAATCTTGTGTGACTTTGACTTATAATTCCTGAGTTAATGATATTGATATGTCGATACCCCCCAAAATTAAAATAAAAATTCTCACCATCTCCCTTGCGCATCAGTAACAGCCTTGGTTTTCTTGTGCATTGAGTTCACCGGAGCATTTATCTTTCTCATAGGATTATCATTCAAACTTCCCGACGATAGTATTAATGGTTTAGAGTAGCTGTATTATTCCAAAGCCAACAGATCCCCCGCCCAATTACTCCCACAAATTTTCGATTTAGGATAAAATTTGCAGAATCTAGCTGATTTGGTACACGTGAATGTTTGTAAGGAAGTCTCGACAAACACTGGCTACATTTTCTCAGCTTGAACATGCTAAAAACGTTACGCATACGGCGCGTACGTGCGCGTGTGAGAGTAAAATCGACGTAACGTTGCCAAGCTTGCGTACCAAAATAGAGCAGAGAGTTTCTGTCAGTATTAGGGTGAAAATATGAGTATGACTGTCTGCTGTAAAAAATTGGTTTTAGTGATAATGACTTCACAGTAACGGAGGTAGCATGATGAAAAGCCCTATCTTGACGTTGTTACGCGCCAACGTCACCGTCATGGTTGGTTCGAAACCTTTTAAGTTACTCTCTGATAACCGAAAAAAACTGTCTTGGTTGAATATTTAAAAACCAAACTGCACAGCAACATGTTGTTGCCTTTTTAAATATCGAATATCAAATATCGAAAAACGATGTCTGTAACTCTAATGCATCTCTTGGCACTACAAATTGTGATCATAAAATTGTCATCATCAACCTGCACGTGTGTTTGGCTTTTTTTCACTTCCCCAACGTGATGTCATACATTTCATGGTTGAGTAATTTTGACCTGCGATTTTAGTGCACAGTAACCAAATTACACATCTGACCAATTTTCATAATTTTCTGCCACATAGTTAAATATTTTTCGATATTATGCTATTATGCGTTTCTTTTTCCTTTCAGTATATATATATTTTTTAATATTAACAATGTATTTTCATTGCAACTAAATATTAACCGTGTCATGGAAATATGAATACAAATTATTTGTCCTTGTTCCTTCATGCGTAAAGTCCGGTGAAAGTATAGAAGATAATTGATTGTGCAAAGTGAAGCCCTGATTAACTAGATACTCTTTTGAATTGAAAGATGATAGAAATTTTTTTTATTGAAATTTGAGTTAGAATAAATTTATATGTTTGAATTATCTGATTATTACAGATTATAGTGTGTCGGCAAAATTAAGTGTTTTTTTTTTTGGTCTTGCACGCTTAAAATTTGAATCGTTACATATGTACTATGTCGGAGTTAATTTTACTGTGTCGGAACCAAAACAGAGAAACAGCTCATAGAGAACCCTGTTTTGAGTTGTGAGAGTGTCGACACCTTTTTCTTTTCAATATTCGACGCATTCAGAAGTGTTCAGTCAAGAAAAACATAATTTTGCATTACTCAAATTCAATAAGCTTAGAATTTATTTTCAAATAAAATCATAAAGGGGTAGAGGGGACCTTATGTCACTTTTGAACGTTATCAGGCAAAACACTTTCATGAAAAAATCAGTGGTTGGTACAGATAATAAGAAATCTAAAACAAAGCGTTTTCTTTTGATAATAAAGCTGATGACTAAAGGTGTCTGTGGATTTTCATTTAAATTTCTATTATACCATTTTAACATGGGTAAAACCATTTTGATTAATTTAATCAATTTAATCAGTAGTTCATTACGTAGAGTCCAATGACATTATTGGATTTGACATTATGTATATAAATGTCCTACATGAGTCCTCCTTTCATTTAATTCCTTGATTGTGTTCTATACAAGGGGAAAACTGTTCTTTTGTCTTATCATGGGAACAAATCTTCTTCATGTAAGAGAAATATCTAAGATTTATAATGTTTTATTATGCAGATATATACACTTATTTTTTTCTCTTTATATGATTATGAAATGTTGGATTGGTTGATTGTTAGTTATCTTACGCCCCATTCAAGAAACTTATACTCGTAATGATATACTGGTAAGGGGCTTCAAATTTAGACATTTAGTTGGCTCTTTCAGAAGCCTTGACAAGTGAGAGACCATGCCAGCTTCTACAGCGTTTATTTAACTAACTGTCGAGATAATAATTTATAGATATCTTCAATCTTGGGAAATTATTATATGATTGCATTTCAGTAGCATAAACTCATATGCTATAAATATTTATGCATACAATAAAAAAAAAACAGATGCGTCTATTATTTTTAATTCCTGAATTGTGTACAATTACGTAATGTACCTAGAATGCATGAACTAAGTATAAAAATTTACTTCAGTACCTCAAAAATTGTACCCAAGTTCAACAATTCTTCTGATTATTCTTCATTTTCTTCATTTGATTACCACTGTGTATTATATTTATGGACGAATGAATTGCAAGCACGTGCACCACGAAAAATTATTGTTTGTTATAACCTCATTAAAAAATATTATGATTTTGGTAATACACAAAAAAACACCTTTTATTTCCATTTTCTTGATGCATTTACTTCGTTGACTTCTTTATTCTTACTACTGGAAATCTTTTTCTACATATATTTTAGGAAAGGAATTTGGGAATTACAGTTTAGAGGGATTCTACTTTCAGTGTATCTGTTTAACGAGATTTTCAATCACTAGTATTTCATTTGCTTTTTTTCCCTCAAAAGTCTGTTATTTATGATGAAACAGAATAAGTATTTAGCAGAATATTTTATAAATCGAAAAAAAAAATGGATATTGAAACATTAAACTTCGCTTTTTGATTAAAAATTCACTGATTTTACATAACTTCCCATAGCTTTCTTTAGTCAGGATGCTTTTTTCTTAATGTAAAAAATGTCATCAAATAAGCCCAGGACACACCCATGAGGGATTACCGTAAAACATTATGATGCAGTTAACTACCCCTTCTGAGATCAACATGGTGAAATAAGGACCCAAAATCAGGCCCACGAGGTTACCTGACCTGATCAAGGTCAGGACAGGTCATTGAGGGGGCCAGGTCGAGGGTCCTTATTTCATGTTGAACTCAAAAGGGCTATTCAATTGTTTTATTTTTCCAATATCTATACTGAAAAGAATAAATCTCTAACCGCTATCAATTCTCTCTTTGATCGAGATCGGTTTCGCTTCACTCTGCAGGGTTCTCCATTAGCTGTTTTACTGTGTTGCTCCCGACACAGTAAAATTTTCTCCGACACAGTAATGATTCAAATTTCATGCATGCGACACAGTAAAAATTCTGCCGACACAGTAAGAGTTGTGATAATTAGAAAATCTAAACACACGGATTCTGTCTAACTGAAACTTTAATCAAACAATTCTACCGTTTTTCAATACAAAAAGTTATAACACTTAATTACTAGGGCTTCACCTTGAGTAGTCAATCAATTGTCTCGTAGAACCTCGCCGGACTTCAAGCATTACGGAACAAAGACAAATAAATTGTTTTCATAACTCAATGTACCGGTAAATTGGTAGCTGCAATAAAATACATTGTATTACTTATGTAAAATATTTAAATATGTCTTTCCTGTAGAGCCACGGCTCTAGAATTATGTAAGCACTGTAAGTCAAACATGACATCGTTCCGAAATCATTTCATTGATGTAAATAAATTGCCGAAAATTTTGAAATTCAGCATGTTTACTGTTCTGGGGTTCCTTTTTTGTAATGCAGTAACTTGATCAAGAAACCTGATAAAAAAAAAACGCGGCAAATCTACTTTCACAAAAATGTTAAGTAGTTCGAATATCAGTCAGAATTTCCTCTGCTTCCCCAAACGTTTTTTATTTTTCCTTTATCAGTACATGTACGTACGACCATACCATTTGTGTAACGAATTGACGATATTTAAATAAGTGTGTGTTTATAATCTTTTGTAATTATCATGAATTTTGATTCAGTCACGAATTTGTTCGCGAAAATACCGCAAAATATTGGTGCTTCACGTAAACTCTGCAACACAGTAAAATCTCAAATGATGGAGAACCCTGACTCTGTATTATCAGGTGTATAAGTGAAGCTGTTTACATTAACGTCCGCAAGTCTTGTAAGTTTTTGCGTCATGATTTACTGATTAAAATTAGATTTTGTTGATAGCGACATACATGATTATAACTAACGAGTACTTTTCCTCTACCAAAATCTAACACAGAATTTAACCTAATTCAAATTTTTACAGAACCGCTCGATCTACATTCCAGAACTGAATTGAAATTATATTTTAAAATGAATAAGCCATTAAGTTATAAGAATGGTAATTGAATTTCTTGAATTTTAAACTCTGAAAACAAAAATTGACAAATTATCAAAAAAAACTACAAGGATTTAATCACTCTTAAAATGAAAGGTGAGAAAGTATGTATCTCATGAATATACGCATTAATTACAGGTTTTTGTAGTATTTATTTAAGAATCTACAGAAATATATATAAAAGCGATTATATTTACTATTCCTGAATCATTTTCATGTAAAAATTATTTCAAAATCCAAACTTTGGATTAAACTTTTTGAGAGAAATATACTGTGGAATCATCTTGGGAGCAATGTTAGTGAAATGCCAAATTGTTACTTGTTTGTGGGCATTTTATTCTGTTGGTGACTCATAAATACGGTTGTTCATGTAAACAAAATAAACCTTCGTTGGGATGTATATTTGTTGGTAAAAGTGAACCACAAAATCTAAGAACACTGGTGTCATACGAAGAGTGATCATTGTGCAGTATCGATTCATGGAAGCTATCAATCGTTTTAAAAATTTATATTAATGTTAAATGTATAATATAATAGAAAACAATACCTGATTGTTAATTGAATTGAAATTCTTGATAAAAAGCTCAGATGCACATTCCTCGTCAGTGGAGTTTCATGACAAGACTTACTTTTACATTCGACAGCTTACTTGGACATTTAAACCTGCATCATGTACGGAGGTACGTAATTGAGAAAAAAAATAGAAAACACCCTCAAGAGGTGAAAGTTATTGTATTTGGAGCTTAGAAATAATTTATCAATCAAAAATTATAATTGATGGTAAAATACATTTTTTTGGATAATTTATTCACTAGAATAATTTTAACTGTTCATTTTCAATAACTTAAGAAATGAAATTATAACCGAAGAAAAAAGAAAACACATTTCAGCAGGAAAACTCGGCGAAAGTTAGTCAAGACTTGAAGGGAGGGTGTTGAGGGTAGGAATATTGCCATTTCCGTCCTAGACAACGTAATATGATCTTTGAAATAGCCCGTTGTTATTTTTTTGTACATATTATTATCAATATCTTTTCACAAAAGAGCTACCGTATATTTTCCTGTTGTAAAAGTAAGCCGTCAATTGTAAAAGTCAGTGTCTTCGCAAAAGTCCAGTGGTGGATCTAGAAATTTTGATTTCTTTTTTTTTGGAGGAAAGCGGATCCACAGTCATACTCTAAATTTGAGAAATTGATCTTATGTATATTTTCACACAAAAGAGTGGTTGGAGGGTTGTCCGTCTGCTCTCTTAGTTTGCCACAGTTTTTTTTTTATATAGTAAGTAGAAAAAATATAGTTAACTTTTGCGGTAAAAAAAAATCAGCAGGGAATGTTTACCCCTTCATTCCACCTGATCCCAGCGCTTATGTTTCAGCGGTTCTTCTTTCTTTTGATCGTTTAGTGGTATTTTGTGCTCGAACATTGTTCGTTATCTGCATATGTTTCATATCGAAAAAAATGATATTAACTTCGACTGCTAGAACATATAAAAATAACAAACTGTTTGAATGAAAAGCCGCATGACGTACATGTATATGCATATCTATAGATATAGTCAGGAAGTCTTAACCGTTTATGATTAAAAAATAAGAAAAACTAGAAACGATTTCGTTGCAAGCAACGAGTAGGTCTTCCGTCCGATTCCGAAAAATAACCCATAAATCGAGCTGAAAATGGATTAAGCATATTTTGGATACATTGGGAATTGAAACGGGTCACGAGCGTGAAAATCCAATACGCTTATCGATTACGCTATTGAACAACTTCTCTTACTTCACTTGTATGTAAATATAATTCTACAACAATTAATCTGTCTTGGAATTAATAATAAGAAAAATATGAATAATTTTTGGTTCTTTTAAGCGTTCTAATTTTTGACCCCTATATAGCGCCATTTTGAATACAGAAATCGAAATACAAAAACCGATGTGCACAACTTCCATCCTTTTATTATCTATAATCAGTAGAATTTCTGTTCCAGCTTTAGCCGTCTCTGAGCTTTTGTCTGGAAACGAAAGCCTATAAATTTTCCTTTAAAGGAAAATAACTCAAAACCGGAAGTGGCTTTTTGAAATTTTAGACAGCATTCTGATGAAGTATATTAACGTCCATAACGTCTGAAAATTTGAGGGAAATTTGTTGAGAAACGAGCAAGATATGAGGCCTCAAAGTTGCGGTCTAGAAAGCAGAAGAAAAAAAAGAATAACTGGATGCGATCTCCTTGCAAGCAACGGGTAGGTCTTCCGTCCGGTATCTGATGGAATAAAACCTGTGTTGGGATAATTCCACTGATAGGATAAAAAATGTCGAAAAGGCACAAGAGTTCTTCACAATATGTTTAGAAACACAAACAAAATGTAGGATCTATCAATTCCAATCAACTTCCGGTTCTACTTCCTCCTTTCCTGTGCAACCGTATGTGATCACTACTACTTTCAACTCTACATCAAACTAGCAGTAAACATCCCTGAAAGTTTCGATGGAAAATACTCATATTTAGACAACTTCCGGTTTGAACGAACCGTACTTCCGGTGCAAATATTAAGATGCTACGCATTCTTAAAATTTCTATAATGAACAATTACATTCATTAGAAAATAAAATCAAAATCGCTATATACGTATATGTATTTAAATTTCATGTACTTTCAGTTTACACAGGAAGTGTTGACGAAAAAAAAACAATTTAAAAGTATGCCTATTGTTGGGAACATTATTTTGGCCATCTTTTGTTAATTATTGCTTATCTCGAGATATAAAGCGTCCAAGATTTAGCATTGTAGCCCCCTGTGACCATTTATTACGTAACATATAATCAAATTTTTAGTATATATTGTTGCAAATTGTTAAGTTGAATATCTTTGCTTCAGTAGTGTATCACAAAATATTGATCATTAGAAGTGTTAAAGACGAGAGACTTTTGGCCGCTCTATGCCCCTACTTTGAAGGGCTAATACCATTTTCTTCATATCAAATGAAAGGTCTTACTATATTGCACATTTTTTATAATATATGTTTTTAAAAAAAATATTAACCTGTAAAAAGATATAAAAGAAAACGTATCAAGTTTTGCTAGATGCATATGAGCCAATTTTTTCGAGCCTAGGCGAGCGTCGATGCCTTTTTACCTGGAAAGTTCTATATGCAAAATGTCATATTTACTATCCTTCCTCTTCCATCACTGAAAATCTCAAGTCGATATCTTTAATCGTTTAGGATGAGATCTCAGGACAAGCCGACCCTCTAAAAATCAGAAAATCGTCCATATCTCACGGCCGGAAGTGACGTCATCAATGTCGAAAATTTCCGACAAGGTTCACATAAATATCTATCAGATCTGAAAGTTTGGTGAAAATCGGGCGAGCCGTTTTCGAGAAATTGCGTGCACAAAATTGGTAAGAAAACAACTAGAGCCGAGCTTGTTACAAAGCAACGAATAGGTCTTTCGTTGGAGCTACGGATTAGAAGACGAAACCTTGAGTCTAGGTCAAAAGCCACATTCGAAAGTTGTACAAGTGAAAATGTAAACCATGTAAGAGAAGCAACTTGCAATGTTTAGCTAGGAAAAAGACTCTAAACGAATATATGTGAACTTGAACTTTCCAAGTGATTTTGAACTCCCCAAATGACCTTGATTTAAGCAATGTCTAACTCTCGTTATATAAATATTATCCATGTGTTACCGTCTGGAAAATTTCAAACATTTTATTTAGATATTCTTTCTGTCCATGCATCCAACCAAAAATATCTTATCCTTGGTGACTTTGAACTCGAGTCAAGGTCACATCCCACCCTGCATTATATCAGCAATGTTTCACCAGTGGAAAAACGGTAGCGAATTTACAGTTTCACTGTCACTAACCTTTACTCGTCCAAATGACTGGATATGTTCAGCCATGAGTTTTTTTCTGACTATAGTCGAGGCAAAATAATTCATTTGGTTCAACACAATGTCGAGACTATAGATGTACTTATTTGTACTTATAACAAAGGAAGAGAAAACTAGCCATTGTCATCAGACCAAAACTGTAGAAGGAGTAGCGTTTTAAAGGAATTTCACAGAAATTTCTATTTTTAGTAATCATGACAACACCGTTCATCGAAATAAAAAAAAACGATGCACTTAATTATGTGTCACAGTGTAGTCTACTTGTGTGTCCAGTTATATCGAAATTAAACTAAAACTGTAGGAGGAGTAGAATTTTTAAGGAATTATACAAAAATTTCTATTTAAGTTACCATGGCATCACCGTTCATCGAAATCAAAAACGGATGCATGATATTTGGTATCCTAGTGAAGGCCACTTATGTGCCAAGTAATATTGAATTCAGAAAAAAAAGTTACCTGTCGAAGGAGTCGCATTTGAAAGCATTTAAAAACCGATGCACTATATTATGTATCTTAGAGAAGTGTACTTGTGTGCCAGGTTATATTGAAATCAGACCAAAACAGTAGGAAGAGTAGTTTTTTGAAAAGTTGTTTACAGACAGACAGACAGCTAGACAGAAGAACGGACGGCGGACACTTTACTATCGCATCCCACAGACAGGTGGGGCGGATATTTATATATCGAGAATAACCAAATTAAAAAAAGACATCATTTTTAAAGCATTAAATCGTAGCAAAAAAGAAAATATCAATGGATGCGCAACTTTTCAGACGAGGGAAGAGATATGAACCTCTCATAAATACAGTACACATGTATCAGATAATTGCACGTTAGCAATCTAAAATGTCATATATTTTTTTTTTTCTTTTCATCATTTATTTCCCAGACCTATAACAATAGCTGATAAGTAGGGCAGCTGCCAGGAATGGGGCCCTGACTAAGCTCCCTCTATAACAATAGATAATAATAGTCCTACAACACCACGCAGGGTGCTTTATTATTCAAATATAAAGTCACACGTAATTTTACATCTAAAACAAATTGGAAATCAAATAATAGAAGTATATATCAATATGGAATCAGTTTTCTTGAAAATATGACAATAAAATGTAAATATATAACTATGAAAAGATCATTATATTATGATATTAATCTGTACTTAGGAAAACAAGTAACAGTTAATCAAAATTCTGTAGCATATCTAATGTTAATTTTAAATTTCTGTCGAAGTTACTCTTATAATACGCGCCAAAATGCCACTTTTGAAGTGGCATAATTATCCGGCACAGTGTTAATTGCAAATGAAATATTCCTGTTTTGGATGTATATCTTTACTTTTTAGCCAGAACTTTCCTATAGCATTCCAGTTTTCAAGTTCAGAGTGCATTATTTTGTATATCGTTTTAATTTGTTTACTTTTAATAAATGTAAATAAATTTACCATGTCTAATCCCCCCTCTGCTTTACTAAGGCAGCAAATATTTCTATCTACTTTATTAACTTTCTGATCCCATATATAAGACCAAATAATGTCATTAATTTTTTTACTGTAAATATTTGGTATGCCTTTCATTTCAATTTCATAACCAATAATAGGAATTACAAGATTTTTGATTATTAATGTTTTTCCCTTAAATGTTAAATTTCTAGTTTTCCAAACATGAAGGCAATTGGTTATTTTTTCTATTTTTTCCATCCATAAAGCTTCAATATTAATATCGTATCCGTGGTTCACACCTAACGTTTTAACATGCGTTGTGGTCCACTGAATTTTATTAAATGTAGGTTTTTTACCCCTTGATTTTCCAATGTATAAGCCCTTTGTTTTAGCAAAATTTATTTTTGCGCCTGATGCTTTTTCATATATTTCTAAGATTTTAAAGGATTCTTCTATAGATTCTTCGTCTTTATTGAACAACTGGGTATCATCAGCAAACATATTTATTTTGCATTCAATGTGCTGATTATTATTAGGAATATGTATACCTTTAATGTTCGGATTTTGGCGTATGGCACAAGCCATAGGTTCTATTTGTAATACATATAGCAAGGGAGCTATAGGACACCCTTGTCTAGCTGATCTTGATATTGTAAAGTATTTGGAGAGGAACCCATTTGTTTTAATGCAGGTTTTTGCATTTATTAACAACATTTTTATCCAGTTACAGTATTTATTTCCAAAATTAAAGTTCTTTAAGGTAGAGTCTAACCATTCCCATTCTAATCTATCAAATGCTTTTTGTTGATCAAGAAAAATTATTGCTCCTTCTAAGTCTTCATTATCTGCAAAATCAATAATATCTTGTATAATTCTATTGGCATCGCTTATATTTCTTCCCTTTACAAAACCTTTTTGATCAGGATGTATAAGTTTTGGCAGGACAGATTTTAATCTTTCAGCAAGTATTTTTGCAATTATTTTATAGTCTGTATTTAACATTGTCAGAGGTCTCCAATTCTTTTTATTTTCGCGTTCTCCCCCTTTGTGAATTAGGGATTATATACCTTTCGTTTGGGAGTCGCAAAGTAAACTGTGGTTAAAGATATGTTTAATGACTTTGGTAAATTTCATCTTTAATAACATCCCAATAAATTTGGTAAAAATTTGAAGTAATACCATCTTCCCCTGGTGATTTATTAATTTTTAATGACATTATTGCGTTATGAATTTCTTATTCATTTATATTGCGATCAAGCATTTCTTTTTCTTCAGTGTTAAGTTTACTATAACATCTTTTAACAATTTATCTCCACTTTCTGGGTCGCACCCTTCGGTGTTTAATAATTCTTTGTAAAATTTTATTTGTTCCTCAATTATAGAATCAATATCTGTATTATGTGTCCCATCATCACATTTTATTCTTACCCATAGTTTGTTTTCACCATTTTTTTTCTCTAATTGAAAGAAATAAGAGGAGGACACTTCTCCTTCAGAAAACCACTTGCATTTAGATCTCAGAATTGCGGCTTCTGTTTTTTCTTTCAATATATCCTTTAGTTTTTGCTCAATCGCATTCAAATATTCTTTATCCGTATTAGGGTTATTTTTTATGCTCTCTATTTCTTTTTCTAATTTTTCACATTTTTTCTTGCTAGTATTATAGGTTTTGGATAACTCTATACAGATTGATTTAATTTTATTTTTTGTCATATCCCACCATTCATGAACATTATTATATTTTTCTAGACTTAATTTGTGATTATTCCAAAATTAATTAAATGTTTTCTTGAAATCTTCTTTTGAAATAGTTTTTACATTCATTGCCCATACCCCCGGGCCTCGTTCAACTTCTTCTACATGTAACTTTATCGAAACGAGGTCATGATCGCTAAGTGGAAAATGTGTGATTCTTGTATTTTTGATTTTATGTGATAAATTTTCACAAATAAAAAAATAATCGATTCTAGACATAGAGTTACATCTATGGAAAGTATAGCATTTTCTCTCTAAGTTTCTATCTCGCCAAATATCTTCTAGTTCGTTATCTCTAAGAAATTTATCGAGTATATCTTTACTAGGATCTTCTTTAACTGGAATTGGATGCCTATCCATATTTTTATCTATAGCACAGTTAAAGTCACCACATATTATTTTATAATCTAAATTATTGAAGGTCAAATGTTTAAAAAATGATTTTCTTTCATTCGCGATGTTTGGTGCATAAATATTTTTAAGTCCAATTTTTATTGTGTTTATCATAAGGCATATGTCTATTTCCCGTCCATCTTTGTCGAATATTACATCGCTAACTTTTAGTTCATTTTTTTCATAAATAATATGCCAACACCGCGTGATTCACTAGACCAGTTATTCCATATAGAATTAGTACCGTTAAATTCTTTCCATTCATGTTTCCATCTCTCGGTATCGAGATCAGTTCCGTGAGTCTCTTGTAAACAAACTACATCATATTTACAGGTACGCTTGCTCAACCATGAAAATATACGCATTCTTTTTCTTTGATCCCTTAATCCGTTAACGTTTATAGATGATATATGCAAAGACATTGACAATATTTAGGGGTAATAAAAGTTTTTTTTCTGCTTATCAATATTTGATTTAAAAAAAATAAACATGCTAAATGTGTACAATTTTTGGGGGTAATAATTAAAAAAGAATTTCCCTCATAAATATTTGATTTGAAAAAACAAATGAACGTGCTAAACATGTACATGTTTGTATTAATCCCTATGTACACATGCTTAAATGCAAATCGTTTACTAGTATACATTGTGCACAACATGACTGTAAAAAAAAAAAACACATACCCAAACATATGTACATTATTATACAAGTTTAAATTATGTGAGGTTAACGTACATTCGCTACATTCACTAAATTTTGGGACATTTGCCTTGTTTCTCCGCGGATGGCGGTGTTTGAGAACTTAATTTTCGTTTTGATATGCTTGGAGTCTGAGGTTCACTGTCATCCGAAGTTTCTTTTTGCTCGAGAAACGCCATCGCAATTTTTCCGGCACCTTCACTGTTTATGTGCACGCCACTTGGATCGGTAGGGTCGTACAATGATTTGATCGCGTGACCTTGATCGTTTACGAAAAGACTGTATGTGTCAATCATCTGAGTTCTGTGATCCATTTCGCAAAGTTTTTTCAGGAAGATGTTCACTGTGTTTGTTGTTTCATTTAATTTTTTTATTACGGCACCCTTACCTTTCCTTGGAATAATCGTGCTGACACTTATAGTTGCCGATGGATAGGTTTCTTTTACTTTATTGAGACCCATAAGCACGTTTACATTTATTTCACTAGGGTTGTCCCGATGCCTTGATATATCATTTGTGCCCAGATTTATATTAATTTTTTTCCTTACGTAACTTTACAAAACCCTAATTTCTTAGAAAATGTTTGTATAATCAAGAAAATCGGTTACTTTTCATAAAATCTACGACGTTTCTTTCATTTTCAAGTACCGTATAATAGCGAGCGCAACGAGCTGAATAGAATAACGTGTAAGAAAACAAGTTCGAAATTGTACACGCGTCAAGCAAATTTTGTTGTCCAACATTTCCAGAGCTCCTTTACTACCCAATGTCCTTTGCGCGAATAAATAAACAAATAATAACACAAGTAACAGCTTTTTAAAAAGCTTGCCTGACTAATGTCATAAATATCTATAGAATCTATGAGCATGATAAACTATAAGCGTTTACATCGAGGTTGGGGGTGGGGGTGGGGGGTAAATTATTTCACCAGAGTAAATTATGGAGATGTTGAAAAAAAACATCATGCATTCATTTTTTTAAAGTTGTAAGATACTCATCAGAGCAATGGAAAAAGAACACATTTTATATAAACCATATATATTGTTTGTATCTCAAATAAAAAAATGAAATCATTATCATAACAAAAATCGCACTTAAAATAAGAAGCTAAGATATGGGATGAATTTGTACTGGTCAGCTCAGCGTAATTAACTTGGCGGATATAGCACACGTGGACGCGATCATATAGAAGCAGTTAAATTGGTAAACAAATAAGAACTGAACTTTAACCTGGCCAGTTCCAAGAAATGAATCGTTTATTAGGAAAAGCATTTTGTCAGGAGGAAGAATCGACCAATAACAATTGTGACCAGGGGTCAATTATACGAATAAATTAAGTACAGGTCTCTGTAAGAATCAGACAAAATGTATATAAAAGTGAATCATGAGGGTTCTCAGAATTCAATGATTTTTCACACATTGGTTTCTCTTACACTATGAACCATGTATGTAAAATGAAAATTATTTTGGGTCCTGGTTACTATGGAAACACGGCCAAAGAATTTTTCCCTAGCAACCAGTCAATTTTCCATGTGAATGGTAAAATATATCACTAAACTTACAGGCTTGAAATTGAATGTGTATATTGCCAGAGGGGTTTTTAAATAATGTTATCATAAAGATAAACATTTAAAGTGATAAAACCATGTAATACGTAGAATTTTATTTTAAGATATTTCTTTTACAGGCAATGGAAGATATGCATGTTTTGCACTTTTTGCTGATTCAGCATTTTTGTTAATTTTGACAATTTTCAAGGCCATATATCTAAAACTTCTGGCATGATACAAGAGTATGGTATATTTTACATAAAGGCCGAGTAATATCCTTTTTGGAATTTAAATTCAAAAACGTGTGTTTTTTAATATTTACAATCGGTTGCCTAGCAACAAAAATGGATGTTTTGATTAAGAGAAAGTGACAAATTGTCAAATGTGCGAGTTATTTATGAAATTAAATTTTATCGATGGATACCAAAATCAAATTTTAAAGTAAAAACATATTTCTGAGACTTCTTTATGAATCCAGAAAAATTTTGCAAATACTAATCGCCATGGCAACAGAAAATTCCCCATAGCAACAAAGGAAATAAATCCACTTTTGACATGCACTCATTTACAGATTTGATTATTTTTGTCTAGAAATGATGACTTGGTAAATATAAAAAAAATAGTAGTGAACTTTAAGAATAGTAATTTTTGTTCTTAATTGATGCATAGCAATATTATTGAGCTTATAACATTAATAAAATTTTACATTACAACTAGTTAAAGTAATCTCTAAAGTCTCAATTCATAATAATTCTAAGACCAATTCTCCATAATTATCAAAATTGGTTGGCAACGCATAGTTACAGATTTGGATTTTTTCTATCATAATTTTAAACAAACGTGTGATTGATTGTGAAATCTGTAAGTATTTTTGAATTATAACCTTGGTTGCCATGGAAACGGGATACAAACTTTCTCATTTCTGTAAATCATGAAAATCTGTACTTTTCATGAAGATGTCCAGAAATGTCCAGAAATGAAAGGAGATAATTAAATTTGTGTTTATTGTTTTTAATCCAATACTAGAGATTCAAATAACAATGTTTACGGTTCAATTTTAATTTCACACTCGTTAGTAGTCATGTAATGCCATGTGATATGCACTGTATCGGATTTTCTTAAAACTCTCTTTAAAGTCTTTGACATTGCTATTGAAAGTTATGCAAAGAATTGGTTGCTATGTTTCATTGTTACCATGGCAACATATCATAAATTTTGAAAAATGGCAATTTTAAAAATGTTCAGAGTGTACCAAAACAAACAAGTGACAAGGAGATAATTAAATTTGTGTTTATTGTTTTTAATCCAATACTAGAGATTCAAATAACAATGTTTACGGTTCAATTTTAATTTCACACTCGTTAGTAGTCATGTAATGTACCGGAAAATATCAAAATATGGTAAATTTTGCTCAGTTTTTAAAGGCTAAAAACAAAAAATGCATTCATTTACAAATTAAACATAGAAACATGAAGGTCAATATTTTATTATATTAAACATTTTAGATAAAAAAAAAATGTAAAAATCGGGTGGCAGATATATGTGTAAAATAATTTTAAAGGTGAATATTCATCTTTTTTCTGCATTTTGAAGCATTTTTTGCTTCCCAATTACTTCCTTTGAATTACTCTCTAGTGCTTGGAGGTACAGTATGTAAACTGGTAAACCTACATCAAAATATTTTGGTAGGAGAACTTATCCAAACAGGCAAGAATTTGCAGTTTGTTAGAAGAAAAAAGACCAACATGTTATACATAATAAAGACAAGAGGCAATAACTATGAGCATTACAAAAGCTATGTTTTTCTACTTTTTTCTCTCCATTTTTTGGCTTTCATGCATTTAACCCGAGATTCCTCTGCTTTGAAATTGTTGACACCTCTGCCCTGACTCTCTCCCGACCCCGGTACATTTCGCAATAAGAATATTAGATTAAAAACACGTTGATGAGAGTCAATGTAGACATACATGTACGTCAGGTAAGACAGTCATGAGTGACAGTCACAATCTCTACATGTACGTGACAATGTTTACTTATAGAAGCTTGCTTAGACGGTTAGATGTTAAACTAGCATGGTTTACAGTTTTTACTATACTTTAAGTTTTCCTCATGAGCAATCTTTTTATGAAATTAAAAAATGCATCTTGGTGCACTGCAAGGTCTTGCTCTAGCTGTGTAAAAAATATTTATTGAAATATCATCGTTTGTATAATTGGTATAAGATTTTTTTTCAATGAAAGCACACCTTCAGCTAGCACCAAATTTTATTTTATTGCAATAATACATTTCCTTTATTTCCCTTAACTGTAACAGCAAAAAGTTGAGGGGGGGGTTGCTTTCCATTAAACATTTCCTATAGTGACAAGTTATGTTTTAAAAAAAAACTGGGGGGAGGGGGGCAGTCTCCCACCCCTGGGCTCCTGTTGCTACATCCCTGGTTTGAAACAATTACCCAAATTTGATATAATAAATTTACAATGCGTCAATAGGGAATCAATGCTCTAAGTAGGACAAAGACAAAAAAATTGCCTGCAATTGTCCAAAAGTCAATACTTTCCATAGAAATATGGGACTAAAAAATTATATCCTAATATTTTGCACGGTAAATTTCTATTCCTAGCGTTCATAGGATTATTGATCATTTTGCACGAGATGATACATGTACACTTTTACCAAACAATGGATTTCGAAAAAACAGCATACATCTTTTAAAGTGTACAGTTGCCCGCAAGACGCAGTGGTTAGAGTGTCTTCTCTAGAGTCGCGAAGTAAGGAGTCAATCCTTACGTCGCGGGTTCGAATCCCACTGTGGGAAAACGTGGAGACCGGTCCATCGGATGAGACCATATAAACCGAGGTCCCGTGTCGCAGTAGGTGCTGGTACGAAAAAGATCCCTCCCTGCTCAATGGCCCTCAGTGCCGAGTATAGGACATTTGAAGCTCTCCACCGACAAGTGGTGGCGTCTCCATGTGAGTGAAAAATTCTCGATCGAGGAGACGTTTAACATTACAAAATACAATCAATCAATCGAAGTGTCAAATTCCCTTTAATTTTGTCCTTTTTTTTTTAAACGTGTAATTTTTAGTCCATTTCATTTCAAAAGCATTAATTTAAAAAGATAAATCGATCAAACTGTTTTAGTAACTTACAATAATATAGTGTTATTTAAAAGGAGGGGTGTTATTATGTATTCAATAATTATACCCGTATAAATCAATACACTGAAATAGTACAACAAAACATATATCTGCACACCGCATTATGTACCCTTTTCACTATACATATAACAGTGTGGTAATATATATATTGTGAATTAGGTGAATTTCCTCTTGAACTGGTCAGGAAAAAGAAATTCCTTAAGCACTGGTTATTTTTTATAAGTAGTGATAATTATTTATATTCTTCAATCATGTCTCCACAAACCTCAAAAGGATAGAACATATTGATGACTGCATTGTAAATATTAAAAACGAATTTCATTGGCTAGGCTTAACAGAACTGTACATGTTCGATAGAAACTGTAACACGATGTACTGTACTATACTCCCGAAGACCAAGTGCCCTCATATTGGTCTAGTTACTTAGTCATGTTAATTCATAGAATAAAAAAAGAATTATGTAATCCAGGAAAAGTGTGCAACTAGCGAGTGCATCAAGAACAGTGCCTTTAGAGAATATAATATGTACCGTACATGTTGAATGTTAAACTCATCATTATATTTGTTAAAATGTATGATTGTGAGATATATGTCTCCTGACTTCAATAAACTGAACTAAACTGAGATAAAATAAATAGAATAACTAATGCCATTAATATACCTTAATTTTTAAAGAATTAATTCATTTCCAAATGTTTGAATTTAATAGAAATATGTTTTTAATTTTATAGTTGCAAAATCTGATTTTGACTGTGCATTACCCGGTATTTAAAATACCAGTATATACCCACGTGCACATAGATTTTCTGACTTCAGCAGGCGGGGGTTCGGTGCTGCACTGAAGTCCCCAGTGGGTCTAGGGCAAGGCACTAGAGGGGGTCCACAAATGAGAGATGTTTTTCCTTGATTTTAGGATAGTGGACAAAAAATTTTTATATTCACTACTGTACATGTACAAAATCTTCAAACCGGGGGGAGGGGGGGGGGGGGGGGACACCACAACACCAACAACATAAGAAAATTTGAGCATTTGCTTCTTTGCAGTGTAACCACGGAAACAAAGTACCAGTGGTTTAAAGTAATATCTTGCTGCTTTTAGAAATTACTTTCTTGGATTCTATTTAAAGCTGAACATCTCTCATAAATAGGCACTGTCAGACGGGTATATAAATCGTTCGATTTCGTTACATCTGATTGCACACTTAAAACTCGTGGCAGGCATGTAGTACTGCTTGCGTGGTCTTAGATTTTTTGCGCTTATGAAATTCCTTGTTTTTATGTGCATTTCTGTTTGTAAGTAATGTATTGACCTGTACGAGAGTTGTTCGAAAAGTTCGTGGACGATGTCCATCTTCGTTATACTACTCGCTGGAAATTTAAAACAAGCACATTATAATATGTAAAAATATTTGTTTTGTTGATGTGTGAAGTTTCATTCCATTCGATTAAAACAAATAAATTTACTTCATTGTAAAATCAACATGTTTTATACCCGCGGAGCACACAAAACGGCAATGTAACGTCAACACATAGCGTCGAGAATTTATAATAGATACTATACTTGTACATTTCACACAAAATATTCCAATGCCCATTCATAAAATTCTTTTTCTAAGAATTTTTAAGAATTGATCTCATTGTATAATTTCCTTTGTTAAGGTTTTAATTTCTTTCAGTACTTAACTCTGCTTTCACAGCATAAGGGACTCTGAAGCGCCTTTGTCTTTCATTTAATTTACGTTTCAAATTTTAAAGTTTTGTTCAGATGTTTACAGTAAAACCGTTTCTACACAGGTCATCCTCATCCGATACAGAGTCTCTGTCACTCAAATACTGCCTGCACTATTTGTACACACATGCACAACTCGCTTGTGACAAATTTTCTTGATTCCTTCAACATTTTAGAGTTTATTTAGGATTTTTCCTGAGAAAAACACAAAATTGCTTCGGTATCTGCTGCTCCGTGACGTTCTAAAACGTCATCGTTTTTGTCGTTTTCAATAAGTACCACTTATCTTCTCAAGTTGATTTCTTTTCAACGAATCAAAATATAAAACCATAATTTGGTACACATATCGATATAACAATTCTTAATTTGAATTTCTAGGCAGTTTTTCGTTTTTTCCCCCATTTTACAGAGAATATGACTATAGACATTATTTATTGTATTGTCTGTAACTGACTAAGTTTTGACCTGCTCCGCGATCCGATTTTTGCATTTTTAAAATCTGGATAAGTTTCTAATTAATCGTAATATTTGGTCAAAATTAATACATATCATTTGGATTTATTGTCAAAATATTTCTACTGAATTTGGTTTACATATGACGTCAAATAAAAAAGATATGACAGTTGTCCACGAACTTTTCGAACAACCCTCATATTTTTCATGATACTTTTGTCCTGTTTTGGAAAAAAAAATACGTTAACTTTGATAATTTCATCGCGACCAAGTAGCACTGCTGTGTAAGATGTACGTCTACACTCGTCGGATGTCTACAGCAAAATACATTGAACTGATAAGCGATCTGCTCCTTATATATGGGTTGTAGGGAGAGCGTTGAAGAATGGGAAATATGGTGGACTATGCCTTTTTACGAGTAGTGTTCAGCTTTAATCAAGAAACATTTGACTCACCTAAATAGTACTTTTCTTGAAGAACTCAAGTTGTATTGGATACCTGTATCACCTAAGAAATAAGACATCATATCCCCTCCCTTTTAGGGGTAGGTCGGGACCACAAATGCATTCAATCTTTCCAAGGCTAAACTGATTTTTGCTTTGATCCCATCTACGGTGCTCAGGTAAGGGATGTGGTCCCTGGATGTCTTGTTTCAAATTTTAATTGATGCATATTTTTTTCTGTTTAATGCCATAGCACTGCTTTTTTTGGAAGAATAAAGTTTGAAAATTTTGAAATTTGAAAATCTATATTAATTATGATCAAAACAATGTCTTTAGATATTGATCATCAGTTATATAGAAATGTGATTTATTTAAAATATAGGATAAAATAAAAACATGCAGATTTTACAGTTGAAGGCTTGTTGTGGTATAAAATGCATGGCACCCATTGCCAACTTATGAGAAATATCACATTTCGAACCTGGAAAATGTTTCATGCCTTTTCTCTAATATTTTGTTGTATTTCAACCTTTCACTGTGAGATTAAGATGGAAAAAAAGCTCGTCAAACTTTTATGGCCTGAAACCTTGTCACTTGTTTGTTTTGGTACACTCTGAACATTTCTAAAAATGCCATTTTTCAAAATTTATGATATGTTGCCATGGTAACAATGAAACATAGCAACCAATTCTTTGCATAACTTTCAATAACAATGTCAAAGACCTTAAAGAAAGTTTAAAGAAACTCCGATACAGTGCATATCACATGTACAGCTCCTATATAAATGTTCAGGTCATTATAGATGATGGCGCTTAAAAACTGTTTATGATAGCTTCATGCTCATTGTTGTTGCCATGGGTTACTAAGCATTCTGAGATAATTATATAAGCAATGCATGTCCCCTACCGGGTTCCCTCTTTACTTTAGGATGTCATAATATATAATATGCAAAAGTTATGACCAAGGTAAAAGTGTTTGTTGTTAAAATTTTGAGGTTATGCATGCCTTTAATCTAAAAAAAAATAATCCACATAAAGACGGAAATTCAACAAATTTTTTCAACATCTTCTTTTGGCTTCATATTTACCATGTTGACCTTTGGAATTTAGCGCAACACGAACCCAATCTTAACCCATTATGAAAAATTAAAATGCCATAAATCTATAAAAAAAAATCAATGAAGCGTAACGACATTCAAACTTGATCTTTAATTCACCAAGATACACTCACATGCCGAAATTCAGCTCAATTCAAGCGTTTAGAAAAGAAGTGCGGAAAACCAAGTAGGACAGACTTACAGACAGACATGGGGACAGGCTCAGACTTAGAGGAAACATATAGTCCCCTCCACTTTCACAGGTAGGGGACTAATAAAGTACAGTAAAATGTCCTGATGCTCTTAAATCACTGTGGTTTGTCAAACACTGAATAATCTTTACAAGAGTACATGAGTGCATGTCAAAAGTGGATTTATTTCCTTTGTTGCTATGGAGAATTTTCTGTTGCCATGGCGATTAGTATTTGCGAAATATTCCTGGATTCATAAAGAAGTCTCGGAAATATGTTTTTACTTTAAAATTTGATTTTGGTATCCACCGATAAAATTTAATTCCATAAATAACTCGCACATTTGACAATTTGTCACTTTCTCTTAATCAAAACATCCATTTTTGTTGCTAGGCAACCGATTGTAAATATTAAAAAAACACACGTTTTTGAATTTAAATTCCAAAAAGGATATTCCTCGGCCTTTATGTAAAATATACCATACTCTTGTATCATGCCAGAAGTTTTAGATATATGGCCTTGAAAATTGTCAAAATTAACAAAAATGCTGAATCAGCAAAAAGTGCAAAACATGCATATCTTCCATTGCCTATAAAAGAAATATCTTAAAATAAAAATTCTATGTATTACATGGTTTTATCACTTTAAATGTTTATCTTTATGATAACATTATTTAATAACCCCTCTGGTAATGTACACATTCAATTTCAAGCCCCTAAGTTTAGTGATATATTTTACCATTCACATGGAAAATTGACTGGTTGCTAGGGAAACTTTCTTTGGCCATGTTTCCATAGTAACCAGGACCCAAAATAATTTTCATTTTACAAACGGGTTTCATAGTGCAAGAGAAACCTATGTGTGAAAAATCATCGAATTCTGAGAACCCTCATGATTCACCCTTTGTCTGATTCTTACAGAGACCAGTACTTAAATACAGCAAGTGAAATTAACAAATTTTGCAAAAGACAGGAAGTAATTTTTAAAACGCAGTAGTAAACTAAAAGTGTTGAAGGATAAACAAATAATTGTTAAACATTCAAATTGGAAATTAAAGTAACTATTGGAAATTTTGAAGGCGATCCGAATATGGAGATGAAAAACGGAGTAAGAGCTAAGGTATAAAATGAGCGGACGACGGACATACACCAGACAAGAGCTGGATTGTGTTTGTCTCTGCTTCATTTTATACAGGTAAGATTATTTGGTAGACTTGCGCGATTTTGTAAATTATCAAGTTTTCAGATGGTTTAGTTTATTTTCAGGTTTAGATTGTTTATATTGTAACACAGTAATATTTATTATAATGTTTAATATTGTGTGTAAAATTATTTATTGTAATTATGAAATAAACGGATTGTTTCTTTAAATAAAGACAAGAGCTGGATTGTGTTTGTCTCTGCTTCATTTTATATAGGTCTGGTCAGGGAAGGTCCTCAGTTCAAAAGGAATTGTCTATTGCAACATCAAAAAAGGATCTTATACAATCCAAAGGCAGAATTGAGTTATTCCAATTGGTGTGTCCTCTCACTAAAATAAAAAAACAATCCCGGGTGTAAATGAACAAACTTATGATCGGCCCAACGTCATTTGGGACTCTGCCTCCTCAAACTTCAATGGTTGAGGTGTGATATACAGGTATCATAGGCGGGAGTCCTAAATGAGGTTGACCCGGTTATAATATCATGATCATGTCCCGCTGTAGATTCGAACCAAGGACGTAAAGATGAACACCTCCCTCCGCAAGTCTAAAAATAGTTTTAGAGGATGACGTAAATAAGGGAAAACACTTGATTAATGCTTGAAAGCATGGCTACATATAAAGGTGACAGCTGAAAATATGACTGATAACTACAAGAAATTGGGGATCTAACAATTATGACTGACGTGCAGAATACGATTAATAGTTTCTTGGGTATGCCAAAGTATCAAAGATTGTTGGAAACGTGGGAAAAATAATTCAGTTTAGTAGCCAATAACTGCATACTCAAAAGTGCTTAATTTAATGTTGGATGTTTTCCCGTGAATAAGAAACGTCATCTCCACTTACAACTATCATGCATGCGTTGTTACAACGCACTTTGAAAAATTGCGCACTTTGAAAAAAAATTTCAAAGTGCGTTATTTTTGGGACCAGGTTAACGCACTTTGAAAAAAAAATTCAAAGTGCGTTGAATTTGGGACCAAATCAACGCACTTTGAATTTTTCATGAAACAAAAGGAATGACTTATATTTTAGAAATAGACAACAGTAATATCCCCTCGCAACATATGATGGGATATAGTGATGCGATTATGTGTGTTATTACTTTATGTTTATGTTAGTTTTTTCTGTGTGGAATTGACGTAATTTGTAGCGGGATCGCGATGTCAAATAATTTACTTAACATGCTTTTTTGGGAAGGAATGCTCTGCATTGCGGTGCCCTTACTTTGATGTGTTTCTTTCTAAAAAAACTGATGGATTGAAGAAAACCAAGAAACGAAAAACGAAGAAAATACTGGCTGAATTAAGGATTATCATTCCCACTCAGATATATCTTTTTCTATAACTCGTAACCTTACGTGTCAATGATATTTGAAAAAAAGAGCATTCTAAATACAGTATAAGCACTGTACAAGGAAGTCTGTAGTAAATCGAAATTTTGTTCTTTTAAATCTCAAAGTCTATTTATGTTCATTTTCAGGAAAATCAGAATATTAAAATTACTAGCTATGAATTCCTTATTTTTCGCGAGTGTTTTTTTTATCGTGAACTGGCTCTCAAACGTCAAATCGCTAGAATTATAATTCACGAATGAACGGTTAATGAACAGATTTTACATAGATTTAAGCACCAGAAAAATAAAAGCGAGTAATATTTTTTTTCGCGAGTGATACTTCTCGCGAAATTACGCAGAAATTAATTCCTCGCTTATATTAAGGAGTCTACAGTACCTGTCGGCTTTTCGATGTTAATTTGATACCATATCTGATAAACTCTCTGTTAAACTACAGGTATTAAAAAACACAAGTTTTGCCAAAATTATAAAGTTAATTCTCTTTGGTATCACAAATAAGTAAGGTTTTATGAAAATTCATATAAATATCTATAATTTCTTTTTAGAATCATTTCAATATGTTAACTTTTGAGAACTTTTTTTGACTAAGGGATAGGTGGAAGAACAATACTATGGTTTGTAGTTCTTCACGACTTGAATGTTTACTTTTTGACCCCAAATTCAAAAGGGGTCTTCCTAAGGTCACAAGGATTCTGTTATGTTAAATTTCATTGAAAATGTTCAAAGGGTTGGCGAGATATCTTGTGTAAACAAAAGCGTAACAGAAAGACGGATGGACGGACAGCTAGACGGACGGACTGACAGATAGACCAAAATAAATATCTCCCACTTTTCAAGCGGGGGACAAAAAGTATCAAATCAGGTTCAAATGATAATTTATCATACCTTAGATTTGTAGGAATATTAACTAAGCCATGCAGAATTTTTTTTTCAAAGTGCGTTAATATGGTCGATATTAACGCACTTTGAAAAAAAAATTATTTTTTCAAAGTGCGTTAACCTGGTCCCAAAATTTAACGCACTTTTTAAAAATTTTTCAAAGTGCGTATTTTTTTCAAAGTGCGTTGCCACAATGCGTACATGTAAGTTTAATATCAAACTTACAATGAATAAATGTACAAGCGATTACGACTGATTTAAACAAGCTGAAATAGAGTGAATTTAAATGATATGAAAGAAACGACATGATTTCAAACCCAATATTCCATTTGTAACTATCGGAGTACATGAACACAATGGATTTTCATATATGCCCACTATTCTCTGCAACCACGTGCTTGTAGACGAGGACCAGGCAACACAACTTTAGACACAAAGCGACAAAGCTGGATATAACCTGTTTGCTATACCGATATTACAAATACGTGAATAATAGTATATTATAAAGTACTTTTTATGTTCAATGTTTATTTGATCTTTAAAAAAATGATACCCCGGTAAATGGAGAAACAATAGAGTGATCATGGTAAAAATAAAACGTACATACACAATACTACCTATCACTATCCATCACTTATTATAGTATATGCCGAAGCCCCTTCTCAATTACAATTGAATTAAAATACATTAACACAGAATAGAGAAATGTTTTTATTTTTATTTAGCGAGAACAGGCCAAAGAAAGCGAACACAGTTCAAAATGATTTTATGCACCATAGTTTGGAAAAACGATTAAATATAAAAGATGGGTGAATCGCGATGTAATTGAAAAAACACAAGCACTATGTGTCAAGTAGTCAGAAGCCTATTAGACATGTTAGAATAGCATAAAAGAAGAATGTACAAATGATCATTTTTATTTTATTTCCTTCTCCTTCGGGAATTTTTTTATTCTCATGTTCATAACTAAACCTAATCATAAAAAATGCTGGCCTTATAAGGAAGAAAGGGGCCTCTTTCAAATAGATAATTTCAGGGCCGCTATGTAAGGGGTACCAGGGGGGTACTTTGACTAAAAATAAATTGATGCTTTGAAATCTGCCCTTTGATAAGCAATGGTGCCTTCTCCAAAATTTGTGAATTTCATGGCTTTTGGATTAAAACACGAACCAATTACAATCACTGGAAAGTTGTTACATGTACATGATACTCAGGTGACCTATAAGACCCGTGGGCTTCTTGTTTCAATTAAGACATATCAAGGAATCTAGATTATTATAATTAATTATTATGCTTCCTGTCAGTTTGTCTCTATATAACCCATACCCTACTATTCTCGCATAGTGGTCTAAGGATTTATATAGCGTAAGCATACTATGCCGAAATAGTGCACACCCTTATTTACTGAATAAAATTCTTCTAGGCTCACGCCGGGGAACGAACTCACGACCATGAGATTGTCAGTCCGATGCCTTATCGATTACGCCACAGAGACGATCACTGATTCAGGGAATTTTATTAAATATATAAACTTAATTTATACAATTGACACAAAGAGGAAAAAATAGACAAATATTATTTGAAAACAGTTATATATTATTCTAAGGGACCTTAGATTAATGTATACAACAAAGTTTCAAACTAATTACACACAGATCGTTAGATGAACTGATTTCATAGGGTCATTAAAACGCTTTTTTATATGACGCTTGATTGAAGGATGTAAAAAAAAAATGATCAATGAGAATCGACGTCTGCAAACAAACAACAATATAATAACAAAACAGAAAATAAAGATGATTTGATTTGGGACAGAAAATCCCGACTTATTTAGAGAAAATACTAGTAACCAGAATAACTAAGCATGCAACCAATTTTAGCATGAAGATTTTGAATGAGTTCTTGCAAGTGCGCTGTGTTAGCACCTATATTTTCAGGAAAAAGTCAAATGGATTGTCGCATAAATAATTACAACAGTCAGCATAATAATAACAATAGTGTTGCATTATGCATGTACTATGCCTAAATAGTAGGCAGGGTTTGACACATAGTGCACTCGCCTCCGGCTCGTGCACCATGTGTCAAACCCTGCCTACTATTTAGGCATAGTACATGCATAATGCAACACTATTATATAATT
>PRKT01000317.1:556135-610979 GCA_003671525.1 Saccostrea glomerata
TCAAATGGATTGCCGCATAAATAATTACAACAGTCAGCATAATAATAACAATAGTGTTGCATTATGCATGTACTATGCCTAAATAGTAGGCAGGGTTTGACACATAGTGCACTCGCCTCCGGCTCGTGCACCATGTGTCAAACCCTGCCTACTATTTAGGCATAGTACATGCATAATGCAACACTATTATATAAATAGTGATTAAAATAAAGTTAAAAATTGAGCATACACGGACAAAAACGAAACAAAGTGTTAAAATTATCTGGATCAATGTCTTATACTTTATTTATTTATTTTATCATTATTATTATTTTTTTTTTTGAAATATCAAGATTTTATATAATTTTGCATACATGCAGATCAGAGGCGTAAAATACATTAATATTACCAGCAAAAAAAATGTTGCAAATTTGTATAATTAACTATAATGTCAATGACAGAAAATTAGAACATTATAAAACTTCTGTTGTTCATATTTGCTATGATAGATCATTTTATACGCTTTGATTGAAGCAAAATTGAATAATTGTCGTCCTGTACAATAATGATTTCACATTTGAAAAATTTATGTTGATCTTATTAACTATAAGGGTGGAGATTGCATACAAATTAATCATAATAGCACATTTTACCAGCAAAACAAAATTAAAAAAAAAATGCAGGTCAAATTGCTTTAATTTTGACAAAAAAAATCATACAATTTCTGTTAGAGAAAAAAACGACCATGTGATGGATTTTTTTTTTTCATTTCCGTAAATAGAGTTTAAATTTTTAAATCATTCTTTGCTTGACCAGGATAATTATTTTCTTTATTTATTTTATTAATAAAATAATTGATTTATTAATTATATTATTTATTTATTCTTTTCCTTCTACGCTTTTGATGAAAAACATTGGGGTAAAACTTACCTTTCTCTTTCTTCGTTTAAGTTATCTTATTTTAGCTAACAAAGCAAATAAGAAACTCGGAATACCTTGCGATCGGCAGTTTCTTCCTTGGGTTTAGATAAAAAGCGAGGGTTTCCGAATATACACGATAGACGCAGACACGATACACGATAAAACCCGATAAGCGATAATCACCAATAAATAAAATTAAAGAAATAAAATTAAAAATCAATATATTCAACATAACTTGAATTCGTATCCAGGTTTCATGTGATATCCGAGTCATTATCAAAAATCGCCAAAATTTTGGTCACAAGTCGATAAAAAAGTATATGAAGTAAAAATCATATAAATTTTAATATCACTATTTAGAATACATTATTCTGTAGTTGGCAGAATATTAATTTTTTAGCTGTGTGATATATTTAAAGAAAAAAATGCATCGATAATAGCTCAAATTAGCATATTTTGTTATGTCACACACTCCTTTCCATTGAATTAGCAAGTGTTTTATGGCATATGTTGTTCATTTTCTTTTAATTTTTTTCCTTGCCTTAAACTTATCATAATAATTGCCATAAAAACACTAACATTGTCTTAAATAAGCTCATCTTGTAAATATGATGACTTAAAGGTGTGCCCCACAAGTTTTTGTCTCTCCTGTTACGCCAATGAAAGAGAAGGATATGGAAATAACGAACAGTATTCAATCTCAACGTCCATTAAACAAATATACAAAATAAGAGCAGAGCAAACACGGACCTCCGAAACATCAGAGGTGGGATCAGGTGCCATGGAGGAGTGAGCATCCCCTACGACCGGTCACACCCGCCGTGTGCTCGTTGTCATAATCAGGAAATAACGGAAAAAAAATCCGTGGTCAATTCAGTGTATAAATAATGGACTAACAATTGGTATGAAAAACGTCAGTCAGCATTTCATTCAATGATAAATTGTATTTGCTGACAAGGTCATTGTATCGACCATAGAATTTACGAAATGATGACTTTAAACGAGACTGTTGATATTCTTGTTTCATCAACTTGCTTGTCAATAATTTACCTCGTTTAAGAAATTGTTCATACGTAGAGCATGCTCTTGCGTATCGAATCAACTGAGATATAAATACTCCGTATGCAGGTGATGAAGGTATATTGCTGCATAAGTAAGGGAAGTTGACGATAGAAAAGTTAAAGTCATCACGTTTATCATATAGCTTGGTTGTTAGATTACCATTAGTGTCTTTTTCAAGTAAAATATCCAAGTATGAAGCAGAAGTGTCGGACTCTGTGGTATCTTTTATCTCAAGCTCACCAGGATATATCGTGTCGACGTAGGAATGGAAATTATCATTATTAATTGACAATACGTCGTCGATATATCTAAATGTCGAGTTGAAGGCCACAGCAAGTGTTTTCTTCTTTTCACGCAAAAGATTTTGCATAAATTCTGCTTCATATGAATATAAAAATAAGTCTGCTAATAACGGAGCGCAATTTGTACCCATGGGAATTCCAATAGATTGTTGGAATACCTGGTCTCCAAAAACCACATAGATATTGTCAATCAGAAACTCAAGCATCTTCTTGATGTCAACTTCAGAGTACTTATGTGTGCAATCAGAATCTGTTTTAACAAAATAATTTTTCAAATGACCAATGACGAGGTAAGTAAACTTACGAGTTCCATTTTTGTTGAAGAAGCAGCTGTCAATGATATCAAAAAGCCTGGATTTTAATTTGTCGTGGGGAATTGTTGTGTATAAAGTTGAAAAGTCGTAAGTTTTTATGCTGTTGATTTTTGTAAAGTCTTGTGATTTCAAATTGTCCAAAAGTTCTTTAGAATTTTTAAGTATCCACATCTGATTTACACCACTTCTTGAATATATAGTTGTACAGTACTCTTGAAGTTTTTCCTTCACTACTGTCAATATTTTAGTGAGAAGTAACGAAAGAGGCTTGGTTGAACATTTACTGGAACCTGCAATGTATCTTTGTTTGTAAGGATTCTTATGAAGTTTCGGAATCCAATATATATAAGGTAGTTCAAATTCATTTTGGCTCTGTGGAATATTAAAAGTATTCAAAACTGACAGGTGATTTTGAAGAATTTCTTCCTTAGAAAGAGAAGTATATGTATAAGTAGGATTACCACTTGTAGAATTAAATCCAAGTTCTTCTAGAATGCAATTTATATAATGAGCCTTACAAACGAAGACAATGTTGTTACCTGCTTTGTCGGCAGGAACCAGTACGTACTGATCGTGTAATCTATCTAATTCTTTTTTCACTTCTGGTTTATTGAACACAGAAGGATAGATGGTTTTCATTTTGCCCCTCAATCTTTTAATACGTGACTTTAACATGGATCTGATACATTTAATCCATTCTGACAAGGTGTCAATGTCTTCTTTTTCATATCTAGCCCATCGTCTGGCGTAATTTTCAACAGAATCCATAATATTTATGAAATTCCGACGCCAGTTGAAGGATCGGGGTTCCCTATATTTAGGACCTTTTAAAATAAGTGATCTAAGGTCCTCATTACGAACTATTTTTACGTCACCTGTAATAACGTGTCCAGCAGGACTATAGTTATAGGGCGAAGAAGAACATGAACACGAAAGGGGATTATTTTTCAGATAGTCGATATCCAGGCCATGTAAAGTGTTTTTGTAATTGAAAAGTTTGGAAGCAATGGTCGATGTATATTTGTAGGAAATACAAGGCGTAGTCTTTAACTTGAAATATGGTGGAATACAAGACTGGACCCTTTTGTGATTAAGAATATTACTTATATTAACCGCGTCAATTCCTTTATTGGCATATTGAAGTTTAAGGAAAAGACGGATTGTTTTAGCTGCATTTTCTTCCGTGAAACGTGCGGGTTTAAAAAGCCTATGATGTGCAATATCCATAATCACAGAACCGAGCCTATATTCAGGTGTCGAGGAATCTAAATTTGGATGTTCCTTGGTCTTTTCAAGAAGACTATTTAAAAGTTTCAAAGGGACAGAGTAAAGTTTGGTTCGAATATGATGTAGACCTAACTGTTGATTTACATAAGGTAGTAATGAATCAAAAGAGACGTCGTGTATTGCAGGTTTATTGTACGAACGATGTCCATGACTACGCTTACGTCTCTGAGTATTGTTAAAAAGTCCCATCACATTTACATTATTACACTGCGGGCTTGTAAGATTTCCAACACTATCGACATTGTCATTACATCCATAGGGAAAGGCTGTCCCTAGTTTCCTAATCCAAAATTCTTCACGTTGTCTACGGAAAGGTGTACTCAACGACGGACTATTTGTGTGGTGATAAATCTTTTCCAGAATTCTAACTTTCATTGATAAAATAGAATGATCAGGTGAATTAAAATGTTTATATAAAAGCTGCTGACCACCATGATTTATTTGAAATCGATGACCTGATATTCTTTTGTTAAGCGATCCCTTGGTTTCACCGACATAAATAAGTCCACACAGATTACATTCTATTCCATAGACAACATTAGAAGATTTGCAGTTCAGATTTTCCCAAGTTTTGGTATAGAAGCTCTGTCCAGTAAGATTACTGGTGAAAGAAGTGTCAGTTATCAAAATGTCACAGGTTTTACAGTTTCGTACAGAACATTTTGAAACCGAAGACATTGGATCGCAAAAGGAATCATCCAATATATTTGTAATAGAAACTTTACACTCTTTCAATTTGGTATATGATGTATTGGTTTTATACCAAAACTGGGAATCTGAAGACTGCACATATGACATATGTTTAATATCCCTGAGGATAATCCGAGGGACACCAAATGAACTCCTTGAATCTGTGTCCCTTATAGACTCAAAGGAGTGACGCCTTTTTATACTGGGCGACGCGCCTGCCAGTATCATTTCGTTATTATTTGTACTCATGTATGAGTATAAGTACCGAACGACAAGTATCCTCGGGGACAAATTGTCCACCAGCAGAGATACATGTTCGGTGGTTAAAATAAGGATATGGAAATAACGAACAGTATTCAATCTCAACGTCCATTAAACAAATATACAAAACAAGAGCAGAGCAAACACGGACCTCCGAAACATCAGAGGTGGGATCAGGTGCCATGGAGGAGTGAGCATCCCCTGCTGACCGGTCACACCCGCCGTGTGCTCATTGTCATAATCAGGAAATAACGGAAAAAATCGTAGTCAATTCAGTGTATAAATAATGGACTAACAATTGGTATGAAAAACGTCAGTCAGCATTTCATTCAATGATAAATTGTATTTGCTGACAAGGTCATTGTATCGACCATAGAATTTACGAAATGATGACTTTAAACGAGACTGTTGATATTCTTGTTTCATCAACTTGCTTGTCAATAATTTACCTCGTTTAAGAAATTGTTCATACGTAGAGCATGCTCTTGCGTATCGAATCAACTGAGATATAAATACTCCGTATGCAGGTGATGAAGGTATATTGCTGCATAAGTAAGGGAAGTTGACGATAGAAAAGTTAAAGTCATCACGTTTATCATATAGCTTGGTTGTTAGATTACCATTAGTGTCTTTTTCAAGTAAAATATCCAAGTATGAAGCAGAAGTGTCGGACTCTGTGGTATCTTTTATCTCAAGCTCACCAGGATATATCGTGTCGACGTAGGAATGGAAATTATCATTATTAATTGACAATACGTCGTCGATATATCTAAATGTCGAGTTGAAGGCCACAGCAAGTGTTTTCTTCTTTTCACGCAAAAGATTTTGCATAAATTCTGCTTCATATGAATATAAAAATAAGTCTGCTAATAACGGAGCGCAATTTGTACCCATGGGAATTCCAATAGATTGTTGGAATACCTGGTCTCCAAAAACCACATAGATATTGTCAATCAGAAACTCAAGCATCTTCTTGATGTCAACTTCAGAGTACTTATGTGTGCAATCAGAATCTGTTTTAACAAAATAATTTTTCAAATGACCAATGACGAGGTAAGTAAACTTACGAGTTCCATTTTTGTTGAAGAAGCAGCTGTCAATGATATCAAAAAGCCTGGATTTTAATTTGTCGTGGGGAATTGTTGTGTATAAAGTTGAAAAGTCGTAAGTTTTTATGCTGTTGATTTTTGTAAAGTCTTGTGATTTCAAATTGTCCAAAAGTTCTTTAGAATTTTTAAGTATCCACATCTGATTTACACCACTTCTTGAATATATAGTTGTACAGTACTCTTGAAGTTTTTCCTTCACTACTGTCAATATTTTAGTGAGAAGTAACGAAAGAGGCTTGGTTGAACATTTACTGGAACCTGCAATGTATCTTTGTTTGTAAGGATTCTTATGAAGTTTCGGAATCCAATATATATAAGGTAGTTCAAATTCATTTTGGCTCTGTGGAATATTAAAAGTATTCAAAACTGACAGGTGATTTTGAAGAATTTCTTCCTTAGAAAGAGTAGTATATGTATAAGTAGGATTACCACTTGTAGAATTAAATCCAAGTTCTTCTAAAATGCAATTTATATAATGAGCCTTACAAACGAAGACAATGTTGTTACCTGCTTTGTCGGCAGGAACCAGTACGTACTGATCGTGTAATCTATCTAATTCTTTTTTCACTTCTGGTTTATTGAACACAGAAGGATAGATGGTTTTCATTTTGCCCCTCAATCTTTTAATACGTGACTTTAACATGGATCTGATACATTTAATCCATTCTGACAAGGTGTCAATGTCTTCTTTTTCATATCTAGCCCATCGTCTGGCGTAATTTTCAACAGAATCCATAATATTTATGAAATTCCGACGCCAGTTGAAGGATCGGGGTTCCCTATATTTAGGACCTTTTAAAATAAGTGATCTAAGGTCCTCATTACGAACTATTTTTACGTCACCTGTAATAACGTGTCCAGCAGGACTATAGTTATAGGGCGAAGAAGAACATGAACACGAAAGGGGATTATTTTTCAGATAGTCGATATCCAGGCCATGTAAAGTGTTTTTGTAATTGAAAAGTTTGGAAGCAATGGTCGATGTATATTTGTAGGAAATACAAGGCGTAGTCTTTAACTTGAAATATGGTGGAATACAAGACTGGACCCTTTTGTGATTAAGAATATTACTTATATTAACCGCGTCAATTCCTTTATTGGCATATTGAAGTTTAAGGAAAAGACGGATTGTTTTAGCTGCATTTTCTTCCGTGAAACGTGCGGGTTTAAAAAGCCTATGATGTGCAATATCCATAATCACAGAACCGAGCCTATATTCAGGTGTCGAGGAATCTAAATTTGGATGTTCCTTGGTCTTTTCAAGAAGACTATTTAAAAGTTTCAAAGGGACAGAGTAAAGTTTGGTTCGAATATGATGTAGACCTAACTGTTGATTTACATAAGGTAGTAATGAATCAAAAGAGACGTCGTGTATTGCAGGTTTATTGTACGAACGATGTCCATGACTACGCTTACGTCTCTGAGTATTGTTAAAAAGTCCCATCACATTTACATTATTACACTGCGGGCTTGTAAGATTTCCAACACTATCGACATTGTCATTACATCCATAGGGAAAGGCTGTCCCTAGTTTCCTAATCCAAAATTCTTCACGTTGTCTACGGAAAGGTGTACTCAACGACGGACTATTTGTGTGGTGATAAATCTTTTCCAGAATTCTAACTTTCATTGATAAAATAGAATGATCAGGTGAATTAAAATGTTTATATAAAAGCTGCTGACCACCATGATTTATTTGAAATCGATGACCTGATTTTCTTTTGTTAAGCGATCCCTTGGTTTCACCGACATAAAAATAAGTCCACACAGATTACATTCTATTCCATAGACAACATTAGAAGATTTGCAGTTCAGATTTTCCCAAGTTTTGGTATAGAAGCTCTGTCCAGTAAGATTACTGGTGAAAGAAGTGTCAGTTTTCAAAATGTCACAGGTTTTACAGTTTCGCACAGAACATTTTGAAACCAAAGACATTGGATCGCAAAAGGAATCATCCAATATATTTGTAATAGAAACTTTACACTCTTTCAATTTGGTATATGATGTATTGGTTTTACACCAAAACTGGGAATCTGAAGACTGCACATATGACATATGTTTAATATCCCTGAGGATAATCCGAGGGGCACCAAATGAACTCCTTGAGTCTGTGTCCCTTATAGACTCAAAGGAGTGACGCCTTTTTATACTGGGCGACGCGCCTGCCAGTATCATTTCGTTATTATTTGTACTCATGCATAAATAAGTACCGAACGACAAGTATCCTCGGGGACAAATTAAGAGAAGGATATGGAAATAACGAACAGTATTCAATCTCAACGTCCATTAAACAAATATACAAAATAAGAGCAGAGCAAACACGGACCTCCGAAACATCAGAGGTGGGATCAGGTGCCATGGAGGAGTGAGCATCCCCTGCCGACCGGTCACACCCGCCGTGTGCTCGTTGTCATAATCAGGAAATAACGGAAAAAAAATCCGTGGTCAATTCAGTGTATAAATAATGGACAAACAATTGGTATGAAAAACGTCAGTCAGCATTTCATTCAATGATAAATTGTATTTGCTGACAAGGTCATGGTATCGACCATAGAATTTACGAAATGATGACTTTAAACGAGACTGTTGATATTCTTGTTTCATCAACTTGCTAGTCAATAATTTACCTCGTTTAAGAAATTGTTCATACGTAGAGCATGCTCTAGCGTATCGAATCAACTGAGATATAAATACTCCGTATGCAGGTGATGAAGGTATATTGCTGCATAAGTAAGGGAAGTTGACGATAGAAAAGTTAAAGTCATCACGTTTATCATATAGCTTGGTTGTTAGATTACCATTTGTGTCTTTTTCAAGTAAAATGTCCAAGTATGAAGCAGAAGTGTCGGACTCTGTGGTATCTTTTATCTCAAGCTCACCTGGATATATCGTGTCGACGTAGGAATGGAAATTATCATTATTAATTGACAATACGTCGTCGATATATCTAAATGTCGAGTTGAAGGCCACAGCAAGTGTCAAGAATCAAGAAAATAGAAATATTTAGAATTAACTTTTCTAGGTTTCATACTTACCATTAGCCTTTGTTACATTTCCAGGTTACTAGGTTGTTAATGTATTTCTTTTGAATTTGATACGTTTGAATATAATGTCCAAAATATAACTACGATTTACACAGAAGAAAAAAATGACGTCCGTACTGTTACATTGAAATAAAGCTTAAACAATGGAGTGAAACGATTTTAACTTCTTTCACAAAATATCTCAAACATTTTGCTTCAAACCTATTGCATCATCAGTTTGTATTGTAAGCAATAAGGAAATAAATGACCATATATAGAGCGATTGTCTACCCTGTTATATGTCCATCTTGTTACGTGTTAATTTGTAACAGTAAAGACAATTTTTGTAACAGGAAAGACCAACATCAAATAAAATGTGGATTTTAGATCTATCTCATCATTAACAAAGAAATTTATTGCATGATTGTTATCAAAATTGAAGTAAGTAACACAAATACACCTTGAGCAAGGATTCTTTGTTTCTAATTGTTAATTGAAAAATAAAAAGGGATTTTGTAACAGGAAAGACATAGCATATTGTAACAGTACGGACAAATTTAGCTTAAATCAGAAAAAAATGTGGACTTTTATTAATTTGCCAGATTTAATATTATTTTCATTTTATTACTTTGTAGTAATTATTTCATTTTTTTTCAACTAAGAATTGTTGATATTAAAGGACTTCTAAATATGATTCTGTAACAGGAAAGACAGACATTGCTATAAAATAAACAATTTTGAGAACTTTTTTTCTTATTGGCACAGTATAATATAAATTCAATATATGATTTTTTAGTTATTAATTCAGTTTAACAGGAAGGACACAATAAATTATGGTTCTTAGCTATAGGCAGCATATATTTTTCCATTAAAAAAAAAAGTTTCACTAAGGTTAAGGGATTTGTTACTGTCCTGTTTGGGTTGGAATTTAGGACTAATTCCTGAGGTTCATTCGTCTCGTGAGGTTAAACCCAGGGTCATGAAACCCAAAACATGGTATAATTCACAATACGTCACAAAACAGTCAAAATTTATGGTTTATCTATTATTACTGACCATGGCTTTGCTACATGTAAAGAGAAGATTTTAAAATATTTTTTATAATTATTTGTATACCCAATGTAACTCTAAATTAACCAACAGATGCCAAACCCTACACAAATGATCATAATTTAAACAAATTAGAATGTACACTAAGTATAAATGCCTTTATTTATATTTGATTGATCGATTGATTGATTGATTATATTACTGTTTAACGTCCCTATCAAGGGTTTGCTGTTCCTGAAAAGAGATATGTTGATATGTGTCTCAACTTACGCCAGTAATATTTTGATCATTCATAATGCCATACCCTACCCTAGGGTACACTATGTCATTAAGCTTTATACATGTATTAAAATTTTATCTTTCCTGGTCTTTTTTAAAGGACCTGTCAAAGAATTTCATTCTTTCTTAATTATCTTTTGGAAGAGGGTGTGATCCTTCATTTGAACAATTTAAATTTCCTTTTCGTAAGATATTCTGAGCTAAATATAATTAAAATGATCAAGATAAAAAAAATGTGAGAAGTTAAAGAAAACAGTAACAATTAAGTTAACACCAACAGCAAAACACAAATCTCAATCAGAAAAACTCATCTGAGCGTTTGGCTCAAAAACGGTAAGCTATACTAAACATCATGAATGTTTCTTTTTTTTTCTTTTTGTTTGTTTTTGTTTTGTTTTGTTGAAAATTACCATGTGATTTAATTTCCCAATCATTGATAAAATGAAATTTAATTCCAAATCTTGATGACCAAGCTAGGACCCATTTCCAAATTGCAGTGAAAAATTCTCAAGTTAACCAAACAACTTGCCAGAAACATACACTCTTTTGAACTACCAGGTAATATTTTATGTTTCTATATTTAGAAAAACAGTGAAAGAAGAAAGTTTTCTTCTAAAGAAAGGTAAAAGAAAATAATACAGGAAAAAGGGGGTACCTGTAAAGTGCTAAACGAAATAGAAACGAAACGAAACGAAACGAACTGAAACGAAACGAAATCTACCGAAACGAAACGAAATCTACCGAAACGAAACAAAATTTACCGAAACGAAACGAAACCTTCCTAAACGAAATGACGAAACGAAACGAAATTAAAACGAAACCTGCCAAAACGAAACGAAACAACACTATCAAAATGTTGTTTTTTTTAATCAAGGTACATGTATATAATTATAAATGTGTAGCTACATGTTGACTTTTTTTTACTTCAAATGAAATTTATATACTTCAAGCACTTTTAAATATAAAATTAAATTACTGATAAATTATGCTCCCTTCTCAGTCTAATGATGCATTTACATGTTTGCAAGCTGCAAATATGCACGAGCGTACTACGCATGTATAGTTTCAATATGTGCATTATTTTTTTAATTTTTATATCTTACTCTTATTTTCAGTCCTTATTCATCTAGATACACAATATCTATCAAAATTGATAAGTTACATGTAAAGGCTCGTTTATGTACGGGTCGAAATATAGTCACTGTACCGTTGTATTGCAAATGTCTTAAAACATAGAATAAACCAGAGACTTAGAGTATTTAGTATTCCATTCCAATGTGTCTGGGTTTTGTTTTGTTCAATTATACATGTAACTCCAACCGACGTACAGAACATACGGTCCTATTTTTATCGAGGAGGAAGAAAGGAGTTGTTTGCAATAAAGAGCCTTGACCATAGACGTCTTAAACGATTTAACTGACAAGTAAAGAGTCTCTCGATGTCATTTTTAAGTAGGTAAAATATTCAGTAAGATATTAATCAAATATGACATAGGTGTCGGAAGCGGCGGGGAGGGGGGGGGGTTAGCCTCCAGTCCCACTTTCTTACAAAGATATATATTACATAGGCATTGAAAACTGGGGTTTACCTTTTTGTTGGTTAAGCCCCTCCCCCCAGCTTTCAATTTCCTTCCGACGCCTAGGTATGAGCTTGAAGCGAAACAATTGCCTATGGTGCTTGAACTATATAAATTTCATATGAAGTAAAAATAAACCATATAAACATTCTGAAAATTTTGTTTCGTTTCGTTTCGGCGGGTTTCGTTTTGAGTTCGTTTCGTTTCGTCTTGATTTCATTTCGTTTCGGTAGATTTCGTTTCGTTTCGGTAGATTTCGTTTCGTTTCGGCAGATTCGTTTCGTTTCAATTCGTTTCGTTTCGTTTCGTTTCTATTTCGTTTGGCACTTTACAGGTACCCGGCAAAAGGAGGATGGCTCTCTAAATCCATGTTTTTTTTTTTTAATGGAGGTTAAATATTTTTTAGACCCTAGTGTCTTTCAGTGTCCTCCCTTTATGTTGTACACACCAATATTTGCATAGGCAAGCAATTTTCTTAATGTAAATCCTATTTTGTTTCACATTTTACTTGTAATTCAGCGATTATTATTCTATGTTATTATCTAATTAACATTTAATTTTCTTTTGTACTATCGATAACAATACTGTGTATTTTGGAAAAGTCTATCCTGTAATAGTCATACATATATTCATTATTTTCTTACTCTATTTGTTCCTATCTTAACTTTAACGTAAAGTTTAATCATTATTTGGGAACACCAGCGTAAATTTTCAGGATTAATTAAATTATGTGATTAACAAAATAAAGAATTTGATGTAGATACACAGAAATTTCTCTCCTGTTGCATATTCTGTTCTTTCCTGTTACACTTTTTAACTGAGAAACCAAAAAAAAACTTTCAAAATCATATTTTTTCTGGGAATGCTTAAATTACTCTACATCTTTATAATATATTAACAGATTTCAGACTGAAACTGATTCAATATTTACTTTCCAATCATTTCTAAACTAGAATTTAGGTATCTGTTACAGGAGAGACATGTCTTTTGCAAAGTTACTGTCTTTCCTGTTACGGGCCTGTCTTTCCTGTTACATGCACTATAATTATGAAAATATGTGGTTTATATTTAATTGTAACAAGATTGGATCTACATGCATGCAAAAAATACCATTTCTTACCAAATGTCGGAATGTGGTTTTTTATACTAACTTTTACGACTGTAAAATGGTGAAAATATTGACCAAAATGATGTTCAGATTTGAAAATTGTCTCTAAAATAGTTGAAAACATTTTTTTGCTCCTGTTTCATTGAAAAATTATAACTGATTTTTATTTGCCATGCTTTCACAAACTAGGCTTAACTGATTTTATAATTATTTTTCCTCGTCTTAATAGTAAAACTTGCATTATTGTGTCTGTAACAGGAAGGACAAAATTTTAGGTGAACCAGTATTTTGATTTCTTCTTACTCTGAGATCGATTACTTTCCAGGTGGGAGTTTAGTGTTTTTGGGTTCTTCAGATATGTGTTTTATAGTAACGATAAGAAAAAAATAATTCTAAATGCAAGAAATTTGTTGATTTTTCCAATATTTTTTCTGCGGTTTTTGATAATGACTCATCCATGAAATGCATAACGCATACATGTGCGATCTAAACACTAAAACCCTTCAGTATTTTTTCCTGATACATACAAACCCATTTTGCATTCATGAATTTAAAAGCTAATGCATACATCCGGGATTTAAATGACGAAATACTGGTATATTTGCACTGTAAACAACGTTTCGTCAAACCCTTATGGTCTTCGACGCAAAAAGGAAGAGGTGGGGCCGGTAAGGGTATTCAAAAATTGCCTAAAATCTACATTTAAATAATAAGGCTTTACATATGAGGACTTTTTAAAGAGGTAGGTTCATTAACCTCATAAAATGGCCCTGTCATTATACCAATAAACTGACCAAGTCCTTACGTCCCATTTCAAACATCAACATAATGTGGAGACTTGGTGCTTTCATTTCCAATAAAAAAAAATTCCTCTGGGAGTCCATGTTTTGATATGCAGGCTATGTGAAATTACAATGTTCTTGAATTTTGAAGAAAATTAGTGAATTTTAGCATCTTCAACTATTGATTAAATTATGAGCCCACCCCGCGATCCAAAAATTGTTTCATGGATTAGAATCTTCCTAAATAGTTATTTTATTATATAGTTAAACATTTTAGATCGGAGGTTGGGTGCTATGTAAAATATTCAAAAACGGCTTAAAATTATGGCAATTTTTAAAGAATTTTTTTAGATTTGAGGAAAATGACGCAATTCATGACGTCATTATACACAGACAAGAGGGAAAATGATGTCATTTTTATTTGGTATGAAATAACAAAGGGTCCAAGTAAAATTTAACAAATTATAAACTAAAAATGAGCAGTTCTGATTTTTCAGAAATTCACAGGGCCAAAAGAGGCCAAAGATGAACCTTGATCTTTGTATGTTAATATCTTTTTGAAGCAAAAGCAACATTCTAAATTTTTTTTTTTTAATGTGTATTTGTAAATTCATGGCAAAGTGATCGACCCTGTCTGAAAGACGCAAGTGAACGTGATTTATTAAGAAAGGGGGGCAATTCTCCGCTATTTGGAAAATCAAAACTGGTCGTACAAAAATTATACAAAAAAACTGATTAATTTTACCACTGGCTACCTAAATAAAGTTTTTCTTTTACCAAAATTCAACGACTTGCTTTTTACAAAAAAAAAAAATGAATTGAAAAATACACAATTTTCAAGGCTTAGATAATTCATTGTTTTTTTCTGTTTTATGTCTTTTAAAGAAATGATGATATGTACAGTGTACGAGGGTCGTCCGTAAAGTTTTCGGACAAGCTCAAAGATGGTGTCATTGATATTTATTATTTACATATTTACAATCCTTTACTAAATATCAATTACAAAATGTGAAATAATATTCAATTTCAAATAAGTAATTATAATAATGGCATCATTAATAGACTTGGAATGGTTACCCGGAGCACCGCAAACTTTTAATTAAAAGTTTTTTATCACTTTATAAATTTCATTTGAATTTTGTAAAATTATTCGGAAACTCGGATTGCTTTAACATTACGAGGCTGAAAAAAGTTGTAACTACTAACCTGCAAAATTTGAATGTTCAGAGTTTAGAAGTGGCTGAGAAATCTAAGTTAGAATCTATTAAGACAGGATCAGCTTTGTCCGAAAAAGGGACGCTTTCGGAATAGGCAGAGCAGTGATCAGTGATAAAATTCTGCGCAGACTTTGGAAAAACACTGTAAACAGTCGGGAAAATATCGTATAGAAAGCAGTTCGTAAGTATTTAGCTGAAAATTAAATTTTCAGACGGAAGGAACAGTTTAAAAGATGACATGGTTGAAGAAAGACCATGATTCCGAGATTGTGGTGCTGTAAAAAGTAAATTTCGTAACGTGATTGCGTAAAAGTCGCTTTTAAGCGGACAAAGGTAGGATGATTGCAAGTAATGAGAAAGGCATTGTTATATATTATTTTACGTAGGAAACCTTAACATAATGTGCACATCTTTATGACTGGATAAAGCGACATAAGAAATGTATTGAGTTAAACAGTGACTATGTTGAAAAAAGTTACAAGTACTGGTATTAAGCTTTTGACGTCGGGTAACCTCAAGGATTTCCGTTTTAGTGCTCCGGGAATGAGTGTGTGTCTTTCTTGTATCTGATAAAAATATGACTATTTGTGCTTTGTTTTTGTTGAAAACTTGCATATTAATAAAATGAAACATGAATTTAGTGAAAATAATAGTACCATATATTTTATCGATGTTTGTCAGTAATCATCAATGGTGTCCACGAACTTTACGGACAACCCTCGTAAAAAAGATGACATATTTTTGTTAAATAGTTAAAGGAATAAGTCAATGAAATTTGAGAGTTATAGCTAACCTTGCTTTTTTTGAAAATAAAGGTTTAAGTACTTCATTGATGAAAAGTTTCTCTCCTTGTCAACAACTAAATGGTTTTTTTTTTGTCTTTTGGATTTCCTGTCCAAAAACCACTCTAACGATTTTGTGCAAAATGTGCATACACACAGTGGATAGTAGTATAATCCTCCTGGATGGGTGGGTCAACTGAGTGCTCTTTTTATGCAAATGAGGTCAAAAAGGCTGGATTCTGATTGGCTTGGGGGATAGGAGGGTCAACGGAGTGCGGGTTTGGGTCTTCGGGGAGGACGATAGGAGGTTCAACTGAATGCAGCCCCTGTGGGGGATAGGCGGGTCAAGGGAATGCAGCCCCTGGCAGGGATAGGTGGGTCAAGAGAGTGCAGATTAGGGGGTCTGTGGGGGATAGCTTGGTCAACTCAGTACAAACCTAACCCTAACCCTAGGGGGACTAGGTTGGTTAGTACATAGCCCCTATATATATCCTATACGGGGTGTTTACACTGTGTTTACTTTATTCAGTACGCTGCTACCACCTTTTTGGCAGCGATTCAAGAATGTCATTATGACGTCACGCTTTCATACACAGTCTAGACCGTCTAGCCAGCTAGCCGGTTCAAACTGGATTTTCCTCAAAACAATAACAAATAACACACAAAACAAAAACAAAGAACACAGCAATTTTATTCAAGTAGAAAAAATACATCCATTTACTTTTTCTTCTTCTGTGCCCTTTCGTTCATCAGGGATAGATTCCTCTTTTGAGTAGTACTGGGGCATGGAATCTCTCTGTTGTCATCCTTTTTCTCTTTTTTGTCTCCTTCTTTCACTAAAAGTTTGGTCTGGTGGGTCCTCGAAATCTTGTGTTCTTGAGGCTTTTTCTCTAGTTTTTGTATTTCTTTCACTAACTGGTGTGCCTTCCTTCCTTGTTGGCGAATATTTTCCATCACTTCTTTTCTAAAATCACCTATATCATTATGAATTATCTGCATAATAAAGTCCATTTGATTTAAGATACCGCATAGCATTCTCCTGTCATCTACATCTAAAAGATCCTGTGTTTCTGGTACGGTCTCCTTTGTATTTTCCTCTGCTATATTTTACCTGTGTTGAATTCAGAGTGCTAACGAAGAATGATAGTCGATGTCCAGCTCTAGTTTATATACCTTTACTGTAAGGGCTGCGTGCATCAATACGTTTTACCTGCCTTTTTACACCGGTTGTATCATCTGTAAGGGCCGTGTGCAAAAAAAAAATAGGGGCCGTGTGCACCTTTCACCTGCGTTTTCTATACCTGTTGCATCACCTGTAAGGACCGTGTGCAAAAGATTAGGGGTAGTGCGCAAGAATAGGGTGGACTTACATTTTGATCGTACTATGTACGATTTTGTACACAGTCTAGTCAGCTAGCTACCTATGCATTTTTACATCATACACTTGTAAAATTAAAGTTTCATTTTCACTTTTGTTTCTACATGTAAGAAGTGACTTACATTTTCAGAAAATGTAAGACTATATTTGTGTTTTCCTCTCTTTACAATGATGATTTTCCTGCTGTGAAGCTCTCATTGTTTAAAGCTCAATTTCTCTATGACCACTGAAGTAAACATCCTGATGCATTCTTGTCATGTGAATGTTGAGACCGCGTTCATTTTTGAAATCTCTTTTCTGACAGACATATTCCACAGGTAAGTTTGTCTTATTTTTGTTTACATTTCTTTTGAAGGTCATCTTTGCAATTAATCATAATTATCATATGTAAGGTTCTGTTTTGAATGTAAATCCTGTATTTATCCTAATTTCATGTGATTTACAGTTGTAAAACCTGCATCTAACTCAGAGTACATTTAATATTTGTATGATGGGTCATTCTATGATATTGAATTCAGAAAAAAAATATTCACAAAATTTTGGTAAAATACATGGTATCTTTTACATTTCTGTCCCTTTTGTCTGTAAATTATTGCTTTATTTACATTATAAAATGAGGTTAAATGTGTATCACTGAATTGTATGATTTTTTCAGGATCAGCTGAGATGTTATTTCAATGGATTATTAAATGGATAGGCTTATTGGGAATATACATGTAGTTGGATTTCTACGTTTGTCTTGTTTTTTTTTAAATTGTTTACATTTCCTATGAAGGTCATCTTAGCATTTAAGTATGATTAAATGCTTAATTTAATTACTGTGCAACACTTATGTGATCTGTTGTCTCTAACTTACATTTATTTAAGCACACCCTTATTTAACCTAAAATATATTAACACATGAACTAGGAATCTTCAGAATATTATTAAGTCCTTTTGTATAGATTATGATTTAATTAAATAACTAATTATGTATGTTACCCATGGAATTCAGACTTACTAAATGGTGATCAAATAGATATTAATTAAGAATCTAACAAGGAGGAATTTACAAAAGATTAATCCTAAGTCATTTACGTTTTTTTTCTAGATATGTGTGATATATGGCATACATATATTTTCATTTTCACTTTTGTTTCTTGGTAATGAGCTTTTCCAAAAAAAAAAATTAAGGACTACATGATGCTAAAAAAAATGTAATTTTCTGTATGCAGTACTGAGAGTTATTAAACCAAAATTGAATCTGCTGTTAATATAAAGTCTTTGAGTGTCTAAATAATAATTTCATAATTAATTCATTTGTGATATTAATATAGTAATTGTGTTTTTTTATTATCTAAAGATAACATGATGATTTTTTCTCATGTGGAGTTAATGTTATCATTATTATTTTTTAAATTAAAATAAATATATTCATGAACTTCTTTTGGCATTGTACATGTTTGCTCAGGTTTTAAACATGTATTGTTTCACACTCTACTCTGTCATATTAACAAATTGGTTTTATTTCTACATCAACATGGAAGATATGGTTTGTCCCTAACCATCTATAATCAATTCTCTATAAAGTTCAGACTGTCTGCTGTTCCTTTGGAAATACACGGTTAGTCAACCAACATAGAAACACACAAACTTGAAGGTAAATATTCAATGAGATACAATTGTAATTTTTATTTATTTTTTTTACATATGCATGTCTATATTTTTGAATTGAAAGTAAATGATACATGTTTTTTTTTAAATAAAGAGGGCTTGGTGGTCATGGTCATGTTTAGACTATATTGATATCCTTTAGAAGAAGAAGAGCTCCATATAAATATATACGAAAATGCATGATTAAATTTTGAAACTAAAATAAATATATTTTTTGCTAAATAATTGTTAACAGCTGAAGATTGCATATCTATAGAATAAATTAAGTATGTCTAATTTGTTAACCCCCAGGTTCCTTAATAACATAGTTGGTAATGATAGCAAGTTTTGACTCCTATTTTTCTGTTGTTCCTTTGGAAATACACAGTTAGTCAACCAACATAGAAACACACAAACTTGAAGGTAAATATTCTTTATAAAAATATAAATGAAAAAGATAGATGTTAGCGTACACTTTTAAAATACATTTTACATGAATCACATAAAGAACATTACAAACTATTTCTTTGAGCTTGTTTTCCTTTGGAACATCTGTAAACAAACATTCTGTTTTGCATTTCTGATACATAAAAAGCGTCCCAAAATCAATTGCAAAACCCTGATATAATAATTTTAAGTTTTTGGTGTTTGCCCTACTTAGAAAAGTTTACAATGTAACAAAGATGAAACTCAAAATTTGCTTTAATTAGCAATGATAAAGTCATCGGGTTTCTGCATGCTTTTCTGACACATCATGTACATTTTTTCTACTTGTTTGTCTTTGTTCACAAAAATTAAAATCAAGAGTACTTAGCATTCCATATAAAGAAATATATACCCTAGCTATCAGAAATTTTAAAATATATTTGTGCATCAATGCATTATGTTTAACAATTCAATCTCTTTCACTGTGATGAAAATTGTCTTCTTCATATAACATGCAGACAAAGAACTTCTTTGGATGATGTCATTTTCACATGTAGAAAAGAAAACGAATTCAACTAAAACTAAAAGACACTCATTAAAATTTTAAGGACATTAAAGGATGATATCAAGACCGAAGTCCAGGAATTGATAAAATTATATAATTATCATCAAAATATGTATATATTTGGATTTATGTTTTAATTCACAAGCAAATGATATGCTGCCATTTAATCTTTCAAACTTACAAAAAAAGGTTTTATACTTTTGAATGAACATTTTAAAATCTAGAGGAGTCTTCCCAATACCTATCTATTTAAGACTGAATGTATGTAAATCACCAAAATTGCTGTACTGCACCATTTGTGAAAATGAAAGTCACATTAAATTTTATATACTTTGAAGTCTGGGAATTATTTTTTTTTAAGATCTCATACTATCTGAGAATCACAATATCAATTCTAGGATTTGATTAGACCTCAGTTTGTTAAATGACTGCAATTTATCTATTGTTGTGTATGACAGAATATGAAAGAGATGAAGGGGAAAGCTTTTGACTTTTTTTCCTTCATCATAGTTTAAAATATATATTATACCGGTCTTTATCTATGTAGTGAATATAGAATTTTTACAGAAACCCCAAGTATTACATAGTAATAGACATATGAACACCCTTGAACATTGTTCATTTGATTAACATTTCAATCCTTTCCTAAGAATTTGCACCAAATTTTTATAAAGTCTATAAGTTATTACACAATGTTTAAGTTATTGCATTACAGGACTCAATTCAGTAAACTCAGTAACTAACTTATACCCAGGAGTAAATGATCCAAAAAATCTATATAAATATCTTATTGATTCTTCATGTGTGTACTTATGATGTGAAGTTTGTAAGTTACAATTTATTGTCAAAGAAGTCATCTCAATCTTATGCTTTTACCTTGAAAAAGTGTCCAAAACACCAAAGTGCATTTCCTACAAACATTCTATATGTGATGAGTATGATGAATATGGTATGATAAAGATATTGAAGATATTATTAAACCACATATTATGGGACACTTGCATCTTTATTGGGGGTCTTATTGAGACCAAATTCAAATTAAACATGATACATACACAAACAAAATATATTTACAATTCCAGGAAAGTAATAATTACATTAAATCCAGCATCTGGATATCTGTATAATTTCTAGGGAGTTGTAAAAATAAGATGAAAAATAAAAGGTTTTAATGTGTATAATTCCCATACATAACAACAGTCATCAATATGAATTGGTCAAAATAAAAGTCACATTCAGATACTATGAGATTAGTTTTTAAAGAGCTCATGCTATCAAAAAATCAAATTTTCAATACTTGATTTGACTAGATCTCAGTCTGATAAATAGCTACATCTTATCCATACTCAGTGTCTGACAGTAAAAGATACAATCCTGGGTCCTTTCTTTGTCATCCTGTAAACCACAGTCTATGATCGTACTTAAATTGTTTGGAAATCATATTTATCTATGTTCTTCATAAATCCCCCATCCTGTTTGTTTTTCTTGTTTCAGTGTTCGAAGAGAAGATATTCTGTTAGTCTTTGCTTAATCTGATAGTCTTTAACCATTCTGAGAGTAATATAGTTCATTTCCATAAACCCTCACTAGAGAGTCCTGGAAAACAGAAAAAAATATTGTCTTAGTTGAAAATTTTTTTATGTAATATAAGCGTGATGGAATTCTAAATATAGACAATAAAGGTATAAATACAAGGTGTAACATCAGATTTTGACTATTCATATTAACCATGGGTAACACCTCCTCTAAAGAAAAGAGTAAAGGAATGAGCAAAATTCAGTTTGGATAGAGAGTTCTTTCAGAGAAAGATGTAGACAGAGGTATACCAGTTAAAATAAAAAAAAGATGGCACTATTGAGATAATTTCTCAAGAAAAGTATAACCAATTATGTCCAGAGAAGGGTGATGCTAATGTTGTCAGAGATTACATAGAAAGACCCTTGATTGCCGAAGAAGCAAATGAGGAATATAACCATTTATTACCAAAAGAGGCTAAGAATTACTTGGATTACCCTGAAAGACCTTTGACTAAAGAAGAAGTCAAGTTTATAGATGATAAGAGAAAACAGTTGTCAGAATAAAAATTTTGTTAAAGACACATGAATTTTAGCCCACAAAACCATTTGAGATACAAGGATTCATGGAGGAAGTCAAAACTGAACTCTTAGAGAACATTAAGGCTTATTATGAGAGTTACTTTTCCAGTATTTGTTTATACCAAAATTTTGTATACTAATTAAAAAAAAATTAATTGGTGTGCCTTAGACAATTTTTATTGACCTTATGGTTAAGATTGTGATATATACATCCTGATATTATCATCTATGATGTGTCTATGATGTTTACCTCAAAAGATTGAATAAGGGTAATTGTGCTCAAACACTCTGAATTCAACACAGGTAAAATATGGCAGAGGAAAATACAAAGGAGACCGTACCAGAAACACAGGATCTTTTAGATGTAGATGACAGGAGAATGATATGCGGTATCTCAAATCAAATGGACTTTATTATGCAGATAATTCATAATGATATAGGTGATTTTAGAAAAGAAGTGATGGAAAAGATTCGCCAACAAGAAAGGAAGACAAGCCAGTTAGTGAAAGAAATACAAAAACTGGAGAAAAAGCCACAAGAACCCAAAATTTCAGAGACCCACCAGACCAAACCTTCAGTTAAAGAAGGAGACAAAAAAGAGAAAAAGGAAGACAACAGAAAGATTCCATGCCCCAGTACTACTCAAAAGAGGAAACTATCCCTGATGACCGAAAAGGCACAGAAGAAGAAAAAGTAAATGGATGTATTTTTTACTTGAATAAAATTGCTGTGTTCTTTGTTTTTGTTTTGTGTGTTATTTGTTATTGTTTTGAGGAAAATCCAGTTTGAACCGGCTGGCTGGCTAGACGGTCTAGACTGTGTATAAAAGCGCGATGTCATAATGACATTCTTGAATCGCTGCCAAAATCGTAGTAGCAGCGTACTGAATAATGTAAACGCAGTGTAAACATACCGTATAGGATATATAGGGGCTATGTACTAACCCACCTAGTCCCCTTAGGGTTAGGATTAGGGTTGTACTGAGTTGACCCAGCTTTCCCCCACAGACCCCCTAATCTGCACTTTTTTGAGCCACCTATCCCTCCCTCCCTGCGGCTGCACTCCCTTGACCCGCCTATGCCCCACAGGGGCTACATTCAGTTGAACCCCCTATCCTCCCAGAAGATCCAAACCTGCACTCCGTTGACCAACCTATCCTCCCAGCCAATCAGAATCCAGCCTTTTTGACCTCATTTGCATAAAAAGTGCACTCAGTTGACCCGCCCATCCAGGAGGCTTATACTACTGTGGATATAGTCCTGTTCTAAATATACAAAAAATATCTAAAATCAAAACAAAGATTTTTTTTTGGGGGGGGGAGGTGTTTTGTACATCCTTATACAAACAGTACATGTATTATTTTAGTTCAAATGATTTTTCTCATCATTTCAAAATCTTTACATTATTCGGAGATCTTTTTATTAATCATGTCATGATTTGAGAATTTCTATACATTCTTTGGGTGCATAGCAATATGGAGTCATTGGCATAACAGCAATAACTTACTCAGAAAAGAATACAATTTTACAATTAATTTCTATGACACAAAACTACTGTAGTAAACAAAGCTTTATATGTAACATCATAATTGATTTACGTAACGAATGAATTGAAAGAAAAAAATATACCAACAAACAAACCATTAACCAAACTTAATTTTTGATAAATGGTCAAAGACTTCCCGCCAAATTTGATTTTGCACATGGTTCGATATATTTTGCGCAGTGTTCCATACCATACATGGACCATTTTGTCCCGGTTGCACAATACCGGTATAACGATGGTACTGAGTCATCAATTGTAACAATTTGTTGTTATGACTTGGTGTCAGGCACGCCGCATACCTAAAATCGATATCGATGTCGTAAAATCGCCCGATCAATCCCAATGCAGTTGTTAAAAGGAAAAGGCGTATGTTCTCATCCAACTGAATCATGGACTTAAATTCTTCGGTATATAGGAATACAAATCCAGGTGTAAGTGAAGGCAGTAAGTTATGTAGGTCTAAAAGAGTCTGAACGACATTTTCATCTTTACGAACTGGTGAAAAAAGAGGACAGAAAATCGTTTTGGTCATGGTATTCGGCAAAGAGTTCCATGCTACTGGATGCCAATTCGGAGTGAGTGCCTCAGGAATGTATGCCACATCATTTATATCCATTGCATTATTGAAAATTCCTAACACAACATCAGCGCCAATTGCATAGCCCCAAGGCTGATAAAACCTGATTTCATTCAAGTTTCTTGTGGGATAGAAAAGACTGCAGGGTAAAAGCAGACTCGATGGATTTGTATCAATTGAACCATGCGCTATGAGTGTTATTACTAAATGTTCAGTTTTTCTCTTTTTTTGGTCGAAGTATTCGTCAAGTTTGTTAAGGAAAAAACGGTAAAGTAGTGCTAATCCCTGCAATATGGATCTTCTGGCATCTTCTTGATAATTTTCATATGCAGTCGCCCACTCATCAGTTGTACAGCGTTTTGCGTAACATCGGAACTCTTTCTCGTCTTCAGATTTTGTTTCCATTTTATCAGCAATTTTTTTCAATAATCTATCCATCTTTTCCGTCATCATGGCATTGAGCTGTTGTTCAGACAGTGTTCTAAAAACAGATGTAATATATGAATCAATGTTGTTATATTCTTTTTAGATAAAGCCATTTTGTATATGTGAAATATAACCTACCGAATCTCCTGCAATGTTTTCTCTAAGTTTTCGTTTTCTTGGGTAAGTTGATCTGCTAGTTTTCTCAGTTCTGTTGCAGCCTCTGTTTTCGATCCACCACTAAGTTCCATACTTGTTTGCACAAGCTTTATGGCATCCCAAACGACAAAAAGGCTTGAAAAGGCAACGTTAAAAGCTGTTCTTCCTACTCCTTTTAAAGTTGCCTTTGTCGCAATCTTTGTAAAATCTTTTCCAATTAGTATTAGGTTTTTAGACTTTGATAAATGTTTTAGACCTATTCTGGCTATTTGTCGAAAAATATCCAAAGCACCTTCAAAGTGTACACTTGCAGTTGCAATTAAAAAGAAACTTCCTAAAATCACAGATTTATCTTTTTTCTGTTTTTCAGAAAGACGAGTGGCTTCTTTATCTAGCTTGCTATAAATTTTCTTGATTGAAGAAACTACTTCTTTGTCCTTATTCAGTGCGTCTTGTGCCTTTTCTAATTTTCTTTTCGATACCACTTTCCCATATATGCCAGAGCCTTCACTAGTTGTTACTCCAGCTACACTTGCAACTCCTCCTCCAACAATGAGGGGGACAGCGAGAGCTCCTACAAACATAACAAGAAAACATTGATGTAACTATTTATTCTCGCACGGGAAACAAATAGAGTAAAAGATGGAAATAAGTCTAGATCATCAAACCTCTTCGATATGTCTGAAAAAGGCATGCTTACATATGATAAAGACGACAGTCGAGAATATTTAGAAATCGGATAGTCAGATAAAATTCGAACAAAAAAGATTCACATTTAAGGGGGCCGCCTATAGTTATTTTGTGTGAAAACTACAATAGCGAAACTCCTCATTTTTATACCATCTATAGTTTGCATTTACTTCAGTGTACATGCAAGGTTTGGGGGAAATCTACCGTCCAGGTATTTTTGAGGGACCGTCTCAAAATAAAGGTACATTTACTATAGGATTATATGGGAAAATGCCTAATTTAGCACTTTAAAGCAAATTATACAAATACTACAATAGACATTTTGTTCAAACTATAATATTTGATAAGTAATGGTATATTATACATTATATGTAAGAATAACAAAATTCTACCTTCTTGTTACCAGAGGGGACATCTCAAAATGCACAAAATTAGCAAATTTTTCTATTTTTATAGAGTATTACTAAATATGACGTATACAATTGATTCACATGAAAACATAATGATAATATTGAAGACATTCTCAAATTTATATGTTTTGAATTTCAAGAGCGTATGTTTATCACTTTTTCTTTAATAATATTTTTGTTACCCCTCTCTTTAAGAACTAAAGATAATCATAAGGTCAAAAACACACTGCAATGACGTCAACCTACCTATCAATTGCACAATCGGTCAAACATCAGTTATATCAAATTGCATTTTAATTTTTATACCTATACTTTCTTAATTGTATTTAATTTTAATAATTAAGCTAAAAAAGTTGCATTAAAACAGTAAATACGCTTCATTTTACTATGATGCGCGAAACATTGCGCAATGGAAACTATAGTCGGCCCCCTTTAATTTTATCAATTCCTCCAGTAAATGTTGACTGCATAAAATATTAATTGCAACCAGACACACGCATCACCTACATTCAAAAATTTACCTCAGTTAGAAACACAGGGTAAACTTTTGAGATGAATTGAATTTGTTTTTCTTTAAATGTGTTTTAGTTTTCCTATCTAACTTTTAAAATCATCTTTCAAAAAGATATAACCAAATTCCCATTTGCTTTTGTCTAATAATTCATGAGTTATTGAAGTTCAAATGACGATACCTCCCAAAAGTGAAAATCGAAAACTCTCATTATCTTCAATGTCTCTCCTGTGCATCTGTTAGAGCCTTATTTCCCCTTTCCATGGAATTTCACCAGAGTGTTTATCTTTCAAACCCTGGCTATATTTGTCAATCGGCTTGCGCATGCGTCAGTGAAAGGAATACAACAGTAAGTTGTCTGGCTCAAAAAAATTAATTGCGGAATTGTTTTCTTTCAAATTTTGTATGAATGTTGTGAGTCTACTGTATAAAAGGCGGTTTTTGTGTTAGTAATGTGACGATTTAAGAGATGGCAGGACGAATAACCAGCTCGTAACATGGCTCTGTTTTGCGTTAACGTCATCGTCATCGTTGATTGAAAACCATTCCAGACCCTCTCTGACAACGGGTAACAAGTTTTATGTGGAAAACTTTACACAAAACTGTTTAGTAAACCGTTGTTTCCTTTTTTATTAATTAGGCAATTCGAAAACAAGATCCCATTGAGCTTCGGTAAACTGTGCCAAGATTGCAAGAAATTCATAATGTCTCTTTATATTGAAAAACGATGTGCATACCTCAAATGCATCAAATAGTGCTACAAGATTTTTTGACAAACTCGTCGTTATCAAATTGCACGCGTTTTAGGCTTTTTAGCGTATTCCCTACGTGTCGTCATAAATTTTACGGTTGAGTTATTCAGAATACCGATTTTGGTGCACAGTAACTAAATTTCTCTTCTGACCAATTTTTGTAATTTTCAGTCATGTGGTCAAAATGTTTTCGAACATTACGCTACCCTGGTATGTTTTTCCTTTCAGTATATATTGACAAAAGACTTGATTTGAATTTGATTTTGCTCTAAGAATTTAAAAAAAAAAAAAGAATATCTAACGTTGAAATGCATATCATATCACATGAAAATTGTAGTAGAAAAGGTCATATCTAAAAAAAACTGTTTGGTTTCCATTTTATATGTTCTCTGGAAAATATATTTAAAATACCATATAAGTAGAATTTTTATCTAGGATTAAATTTTTGCATTATTAGGGAGGGTACCGAGATCGCAAAAATTGAATATTGCTAAAAATTAATTGTGTTTTATTAATAACAGCTTCTTTAAGGTACATTTTAAATTCGCTAAAATAACATATCGCTTAAAATAAATTACCTGCTTTTAAGGACAAATCGCTAAATTTGCGTCTCGCTAAAATTCCCACTTATACGGTATATTTTCTAAAATTATGTTTAAAAAACATGTTTAAACCAATATTTCAAAATTACCATCACTGACCTCAACTTTTTCTTTGGTTATTTTAAACTACTCTATACTATTTACTGATCAGCACTTCAGTCGTAAAAAGTTTGATACAAGAAAATATTTTATTGCCTATTTAGAACTTTTATACTCCAAATATGTTACTTTGTAGTGCAAAAGGATCACGCAATAACTTGTGCGCAGTAATTTGCAAGATTTGTTCAGTGATAAATATTATTCAAACTTTTTACGCAAGATAAAATACTTTTTTGCCATCGTTACATCTGTTAAGATATGTTAAAGGTTAAATTAATAAACTAAAGTGTTAAAATTGAAGTGCAAAAAGGTCAATTGATTGTACCCTCGCTCAGTAAGATGAATACTGACTGCTATGCTCTGCGATTTTAAGTCATACTATATGAGTGTCTATCAAATATATACCTCTAAAAGATCTCACGAATTCAAGTTCACCCACGTAATGTAATTTTTCATATGCTCAACAACTAAAAACTCGTTATCCACGGAATCAAATCCCCACGAACCAACATTTTCCCTTAAACCACGAAAATTTGAACCCACGAAAATATGTGATTTCATAGGAAATAGTTTTAATTAAATTCAAGAAATTATTACGAGGGTTGTCCCAGAAAAACGCGAACTTTTTGAATATTTTAAATGCTATTCATCCAAAACCAATAATTTTTGGCATGGTGTTGGGAAATCATTTTTTAGATGTTCTGACAAAATATTATAGGCATGTGATGTCATATGCATATAAAAACGGCATTTAAATGATGTTAAATATCGATGGTCGGCGCACGATAATTTTTTGACTTTTATAAATAGCATTGTGATTGACGTTTTCGTTGTTATCAGGCTATATGGCAATATAATATCAAATTTTTACAATCATAAATACTCTATGACTTGGTGTACTTATGTTTAAAATTTTATTTATATGGCATCATTAATGACAAATATATGACGATTTATAGCAAAGCGCTTTGAATTAGACATTATCAAAAATGGTGACGTTGAGCTGTGATGCGGAGCACCAAATTAACAAGCAAAACCATGTTGAGCGGAATATGTCTCCTGCATGTAGAAAAAAAATGTTAACAATGACAGAACACAAACAAAATATAGGGAACAGGTTTATATCTAGTAGAAGAGGTCAAGTTTAGGTTGACTTGACTGGTTTCCTGATAGAAGAAAAAAGACATGTGCACATAAATAAAGACTAACTGAAAAGACAAGAGTGGGACGTCAAAGGCCTACGTGAAGACCGCTGTTAAATAATTCGATCAGGTGGGTTTATGATCGGGATTATAAAATTGTCTGTTGAAAGAATTACCCCCCCCCCCCCCCCCCCTCCCCCCAATCTTTTAGTAGCACTACTATGCATAACTTGGTAACTAAAAATAATGAAACACTTTGCCGAATGTGTGCTTAAATTGATTATTTATAGAGGCGCACTTTTCGTAAAAAATTCGTAAACACTACGAGATACGTTTTGACGTCATCAGTGTTGCGCCGACAGCTAATTCGATAGATTCCTTTACATACGAGGAAAATTTATTTATAAAGATATTTCTTTTAAATTTTTAGGCATTATTCAAAAAATGCTGATCATGATGCATCCCAATTTTTAACTTTATAGTCCTAGTAAAACAAAAGATATTAAAAATGTTCGCGTTTTTCTGGGACAACCCTCGTATAAGTTTCTTTTTTCCTGTCAGTATAGTTGAAACCGTGAAAGAGATTTACACCATAGTGCTAAAAGGTTGAGACTTAATTATACTTCTGTACAAGGTGTGGTGGCATCTTTGCAATGGTATGCGCAGTAGACCATGTTACATTTGCATTTTGACTGACACGGAAAATGGTTCCATGTTGCAATTCATGCACTGTAAATGGCCATAAAAATGTTTGTCATATTTAATTTCAGCCAGGTGCCTTTGCCCCAACGTTCTACATGTATGCCCACAGGCCACCTATTGAGTTTCCTAATTTCTCCGTGAACAGTATCTACCAAACATGCACCATTCGCTGTCCTACATTCCTTTACCTTATAGGTGAGATATGGGTACACGAACATCTTGCCCGAATGTCTTTTTGTTAATCTTTAAAATATTCAAGTAATTCCATAAAAAATAAACGCAGAACAAATCCAATACCAAAAAAATGGGTTTATACTGTGTATAGTGAATGATCCCCTACTTTTATATTCCTATATTTCCATTTCCAATTCCCTTAGAAAAAATATTTAGAATAGAACACTTTGGTACTATAATAATAAAAAATATATATATACATATATACATGTGCATCATGTACGTTATACAGACGTATTTTAATTATTATTTCAATTCTCAAAGATCTATCTTTCTTCAGTATTTAATTTCATTTTTTAGTTTAACGCATATTTCTTCGATCAATCAATCATTCATTTGAATCTTTTTAACATTGTACATTAGTATACATAGACCACAAAAACATATAAAATGTAGGTGATTTTATACCTACGTCTAAAGAGCATGCATGAATGAGAAACTAAACAAAAAAATAGTAGGCTGCTATAAATGCGAAGTAAGGGAATTTAGGCCGGGGAGTATATTTTGTTTATCAGATAAAAGAATATCCCGGGGGAGGTGGTCACATGTATTTTCAATTCTGAATCTCTGTTAACGATGGTTTGGGACCGGTAAATACGTAGACGGGAAATTGACTTCACGTTTTAATAAAAAAAAAAAGATAGTGTGCAAAATATACAATCATATAGAGATAAAGAGAAATATTGTTTGGTGAAGCACTTTGTAGAAATAATATTGGCATTAATTGTTCACAATTCAGATGCAGGGAAACTCCACTTCGCTTAATCTGAGAAAAAAAACCTTAAATGTATGGATTATGAATGTCAGAAACATGACGTTGTGTATCGCACTCATGAATATATGTAATAATTACTTCAGTTCTGAAATTTGTATGGTTCATTGCAATTGATTTTCTAAAATAATTTTATTCATGCATATAAAGAATTCGATAAGTATAATATTTTAACTTTCATGACTTTTAAAACACACAACTAAAGAACAGACCTTGCCCTATCAGCTATCACTTAATTGTAAACAGTATTTCACCCCCTCCTTTTTGTGCTACAATCAAGTGAAATCATATGAATAAGCACCAAGTCTCTAGTCGTTTATACAAATGTCTGGGACAAAAATGGAATCAAAAAAAATTATAATCTCTGCACAAAATTCTAATTTTACAGAAACGCAAGCCGTAACGATATTCCTATGGCAGAATGTACTAATAATTGACCCGATTCTAAAACAAAAGTAGAAATTTTACACGTGGTTGACATGTATACATGTTCTATAACAACAAAGTTTGCATTAATGGAAAAAGTTAATTCAAGTTATGATTTATTTTATTTTGTTTTTTTAACTGATTGACCGCATATAACATGTTTAAGGAGTGACACATAATATTAGAAGCCATATGCCCATAGACTTAAAACTGTATACAACATGATGTGCACAATGAAAAAAAGAATTAGCCCAAAGAAAGACGTGTATTTCATTGACTGAAAATCACACTGCATAAGATTTATGCCATGTAGTGTACAATGTCTAAACCTTTACAAATAATTTAAAAGAGAGTGAGAGAGAAAGAAATCTAGACAGCGATACAATGATATAAAATTCACAGGGAGGACATCGAAGAACTAGAGCGCGCTGTCTACATAATGTATAAAAAATTGTTAAAGATGCTTCAATTTAATTATCTAAGCCTGTCACATTCTTCTATAAAATAAAAAAAGTACGCTTCAAGACTAGATTTTATGACAAATATTTAACACTGTCTTGTTATAATGAGAACTTAATTTACAAGTAAATGGAAAAAAAGGGGGGAGTGTTTTCAACTTAATGTGCTCATGCATTTTCAGTTTTCCACACGGTAAAATAAATTGATATTTACAACCATTGACTGTATTGAAGTATTAAAGATATCAACAAAAAGCTTTTGATGACAGTACACATCCATGTGAGAAAAAATATGAGATGATTTTTTAACCTTTATGAACAAAATTAAAAAAAAAGTACTTGGAAAGAAAAAAAACACTGCAAATACAACAGAATAATTTTCCTCAGATAATGTCATCTACGTGTAAGGAGAAATTTAAAGAAAAAAACATAAACATTTATGAAAGCTTATGTTAACATTATGGTCTAAAATTAATTATAATGAAATTAATAGCTGAAAACTTTTTTTTATTTAGAATAGTTTATTTTGTAATTGACTGTTATGGATTTGTTAAAATATTTCCAAAAAAAAAAACAAACAAAAAACAAAAAAAAAAAAGACAAATAATCATTTCTCAGGCTATTTTAATCCATTCTTAGGTTAAAAGCAATGACCACAGTAATTATCAGTAATTCTCAGCAGCGACAGTTTCTCAACAGTATTTATCAGTATTTATCAGACTCCACAATAAAAGACGAAAGTAATTATCAGTATTTATCAGCAACAACTAAAATTATCAGCAGCAACAGTAATAATAACAGGAAATATCAGTAATTATCAGCAAGAACAGCACAATATCAGTAATTATCAAACATTATCAGTAAAATTTGGGATTCTCAGCACTTTTTTCGTCCAGTAGTGAAGACCCTAATAATAACTAGGACTAATTGTAACGGGGACCGTTACAGATGTTCCCCAAACGCTCCCCAACTCTTTTTGGCGTCATATTTTCTTAATAGAGCCTTAAATAAGACATAATTTGTGCAATGTAGACTTAAACAGCGTTTTCCCAGAAGACTACTAGATATATCTAAATTTTAGCATTACATGCGAGCTCATGTGAATGCATGTGGGTAATGATTATATCATCTTTTCTACACTATGTATCTATATTCAAATAGACTTAATGGCAAAGTATTAAATACAGAAGTATTAAAAAACACTTATTCAAGTATATTTTTTAATTTTACTCATTTCACGTCCACGCACGTGCAAGTATGTGCATGATGAACATACCTTTTGGTAGGGGTCCATTTTGTCTATCAATATTCTAAATACCATCCTATTTTGTTGAAAACCAAGGGAGTTATAATCATTTAAAGTTTAAGCCAATCAGATTTTAGCGCACTTACATGCGTGTTATTTAATGACAATTGTTATATATCATATTGTAGGACATCCAATTGTACGCTTATGTTTTAAATTTCGTAGCATTTCGTCCAAAACGGAAAAGATATTGAGATTTTTGTTTCAGCCAACCAGAGTGATGAACACATGCACGTGCGTGCATGACGACCATACAATCTTGTTGGAGTCTATCATGTCTGTCTATGTTCTAAATCCCATCCTGTTTGGTTGAAAAACAAGGGAGTTATACCCATTTAAAGTTTAGGTCAATCAGATTGCAGCGCACGTGCATGCGCATGTTTCACGACAACTTTTATATATCATATTGTAGGACATCCTTAAGCAAGATTATGTCTTAAATTTCAAAGCATTTCGTCAAAAATAAAAAAAAAAGATATTGCTATTTTTGTTTTAGCTAATCACTGCAAAGCACACGTGTACGCACGTGCATGCATGTGCATGACCACTACACCTCCTTGTAGGAGTCTATGATATCTGTCAATGTTCTAAATCCCATACTGTTTGGTAGAAAAACAAAGGAGTTATAGCCATTTAAAGTTTAAGCCAATCAGATTGCAGTGCACGTGCATGCGCTTACTTATATGACAATTGTTATATATTATATTGTAGTTCATCCTAAAGTATGCATATGTTTTAAATTTCATAGCATTTCGTCAAAAAGCAGAAAAGATATTGAGCTTTCTGTTTCAGCCAATCAGAGCAAAGCGCACGTGCATGCGCGTGAGTTTGTGCTAATTTGACAGTGTCATATTATCTACACTATTAATATATCTTTATATAATGAGTTTCAAATAAGTTCATAAAAAATTTTAAAGTTATAACTATATTATGTATATCAGTCATTTCACTCACTTCACGCGCATGCACGTGCATGCGTACGCGCGCAAAATGACCTTCGTTCCGCACACCTACACTACACACCTATTAACCCTAAAAAGGTTTTAGTTCAGTTTCTGAGAACACTCGCGGACAAAAAAGTCCGGAGAAAAAATAAGAAGAAACTAGATACGTTCTCGTTGCGAGCAACGAGAGGTCTTCCGTCCGATTCAGGAAGAAAATAAACCACGTAAAATCGAGTTGAAAAATGAATCAAAATTTTGGTCACAAGGAGGATTGAAGCCAGGTCGCCAACGTGAATGCGCATTTTTTGCTTTTATCCTCAACACGCAAACCATTAAGCTATTGGGAGTACTGCTCAAAATATATACTTGTCTAAACTTTTGCAACAGTTCGTCTATCTAAGAATTATAAAAGTTGGGCCACTATTCATAATATCGCACCAAACGCCACGAGTATATAATTGCGCATTTTCTTTGAAATGATCTATTAAATAGGTGTGACAGCTTCAATGAAATTAAATACATAAAACGTTCTTATCGCCTTTATTTTATTTCGTTAAGAATGTATATTTAACACATTGGTCACATTACATATTGGATCTAGCCTAGTTACACTAAAGCAGTGAAACGGAAATTAAGCTTTAAGTTTGACCTGAATTGCAACATACTACTACGAGAAAGTCCAAGTAGTTTTTTATATTTCATGTATCTTTATGTCAGAATGGTTTAATCAAACGCTCAGCTGCCCTCAAAGACTGCCAAATGGCGGAGTTGACAGAGACACCCGCCATCTTGGACCCGCTTCAAATTTTCAAATATTAATATATAGAGTTTAGATTACCCAATATTCAAACAAATTATATAGTAAACATCAATAGAAGGGTCTCTATAAACATTCCAAAAATAAATAAAAAAAAATGTTGAAATACAAAAAAATTAGAAAATACAATTTTTTTTAATTCGTTTCTTCTGACGACAGGAAGTACCGACGACGAACGAAAGGTCGCGTCCTGGATGGTATATATCACGATGTATAATCCCTGAAAGTTTTACATTTATATCTTCTACCGTTCTTGAGATTAACCGTGGACAAAATGTCATTTTAAATTCAGAAAATGTCCCGTAACTTTGCACCAGAAGCGAATTTTCAAAAACAATTCTGAAAAAAAAATAACTTCAGATAATAACACATAATTTCTGTAAATTCCATGACAATCCACCCAGTAGTCTTCAAGAAATCGCGTGCACAAAATTTGGTGTACGGAAAAATAATAATAATAACTAGATGAGATCTCGTTGCGAGCAACGAGTGGGTCTTCCGTCCAATTCTTGATGAGATGAGATAAGATTTTGATTGCGATTTTCATTCTAAAATAATGATTTACCACAATCTGTAAAAAGACATTGAACATTAAAGACTTTAAAAAATCGGGTTTTTGACCCTCACGGCCCCTAATTTTGGGAATCAGCCCTCTTTTTTCATATCATCTTAAAGCACTTAAAGTTTTGAAGTTTTTTCGTTCAACAACTATTCAGAAATTCTTTTTCGTTTTTGAGATATAAGCAAAAAAAAAATATTTAAGGGGCAACCCTTCAACTCCTCAATGGGGACGTTAAGCAAAAAATGAAAGGTTGCATATTGTTCAGAACATTATTTTGAACATCTTCTGTTCAATATTGCTTGTCAAAATATTTCTCCCTTTCGAGATATAAAGCATCAAAGATTTAGCATTATGGCCCCCTGTGGCCCCTCATTATGAACCATGCGACATGAAATCATAATATTTAGTTGTAGACGGTTGAGATAAACATCTTTGCTTCAGTAATGTATTACAAAATATTTACTGATAAAGAGTTATAGAATAAAGACTTTTGGCCCCTCTTGGCCCCTAATTCGAGTACCCAGCCCCTATTTTGATATCTCATCTGAAAGATCTTACGATTTTGAACATTTTTCGTTCAATAACTATTCAGAAATTCTTTTTCGTTTTTGAGCTATTAGCAAAAGAAATATTTAGGGGCCAACCCTTTAATTCCTTAATGGGGACGTTTAAGGAAAAATAATAGGTTGCATATTGTTCAGAACATTATTTTGAACATTTTTTGTTCAATATTGCTTATCAAAGTATTTCTCCCTTTCGAGATATAAAGCATCAAAGATTTAGCATTCTGGCCCCTTGTAGCCCCTAATTATGTACCATACGACATAAAAACCATAATATATAGCTGTAGATGGTTGAGATAAACATCTATGCTTCAGTAAAGTTTTACAAAATATTTACTGATAAAGAGAAATAGAAAAAAGACTTTGGGCCCCTCTTGGCCCTTAATTTGAGGGGCCAGCCCCTATTTTGAGATCTCATCTGAAAGATCTCAAAATTTTGAACATTTTTTGTGCAGTAACTATTCCAAAATTCTTTTTCGTTTTTGAGCTATTAGCAAAACAAATATTTAGGGGCCAACCCTTTAACTTCTTAATGGGGACGTTAAGCGAAAAATGAAAGGTTGGATATTGTTCAAAACATTATTTTGAACATCTTTTGTTCAATATTGCTTGTCAAAATATTTCTCCCTTTCGAGATATAAAGCATCAAAGATTTAGCCTTGTGGCCCCTTATAGCCCCTAATTATGTACCACAGGACATAAAAACCATATTTTATAGTTGTAGACGGTTGAGATAAACATCTTTGCTTCAGAAATGTATTACAAAATATTTACTGATAAAGAGTCATAGAAAAAAGACTTTTGGCCCCTCTAGGCCCCTAAATCGAGTGCCCAGCCCCTATTTTGAGATCTCATCTGAAAGATAAAATTTTGAACATTTTTCGTTCAGTAACTATTCAAAAATTCTTTTTCGTTTTTGAGCTATTAGCAAAACAATTATTTAGGGGCCAACCTTTTAACTCCTTAATGGGGACGTTTATCGAAAAAAATGAAAGGTTGCATATTGTTCAAAACATTATTTTGAACATCTTTTGTTCATTATTGCTTATCAAAATATTTCTCCCTTTTGAGATATAAAGCATCAAAGATTTTGCATTCTGGCCCCTTGTGGCCCCTAATTATGTATCAAACGACATAAATAGTTTGTTATATAGTTGTAGATTGTTAAGCTTAACATTTTTTGTTCAGTAATATATACCAAAATATTGTTTTCAAAAGAGTTATCGATTAAAGACTTCTGGCCCCCTTTTTCCCTTAATGTGATGAGTCAGCTCTTTTTTCTTGGTATTATATGAAAGATCTCATTGTTATGCACGAATGATGTTCAGTATGTTTTAACAAAATATTTATACTTTAAAAGATATGATGCAAAACGTCTCAAAAAATCAGTCATGGTTCGTCTCCTAAATTTTGACCCCTACCGAGCTTCCATGCTAGGCACTTCCGGAAAATATCCTGACCCAGGTGCAATATGGCAACATGTCCTCTACCATCCCTGAAAATTTCAGCTTTCTGTTACCGTTTTTGAGTTCCATCACAGACATGGAGGTCACCTAAATTTTGATCAAAGGGCGATAACTTCCGACCGGAAGTGATTTTTTTCAAAATCGATGCGCGGGTACAAACTTCAGATAGAAACACGTCAGCACCAAAAATTTGAACTAAATCGATCGAGCCATCTCCGAGAAATCTTCTGCACAAAATCGGTAAGGAGAAAAAAGAATAATAACTAGATACGATCTCGTTGCGAGCTACGAGTGGGTCTTCCGTCCGATTCTTGATAAGATGAGATAAGATTTTGATTGAGAATTTTATTCTAAAATAATGATAAAGATTGTGAAGAAGAACGATTTTGCCTCCATAATCTGTAAACAGACATTGAACATAAAGACTCAAAAATTCGACTTTTGGCCCCTCACGGCCCCTAATATGAATGCCAAATCTTTGAAGCTTTATATCTTAAAAGTGGAGAATACTTTGATAAAGTAATGAAAATATTTTTGTGAAATTTTAGATTTAGAATGACCTTGATAATGTTCCTACCTGAAAATACTCAAAAAATGAAAATCAGGAAAATTAGGGATTTTAAGGGGCAAACATTAAAAACAGACCTTCACCTGTAACTTTTTTATTTCTCATTAAAATTTTCAAATAGTTTACAGATTTGACTAAAGCATAAAAAGGACAATCTAAAAAATATGGTCCGTGGGGTCACTTTTTGACCACTTATAGGAGATTTAGAGACCTGAAATATTGAATTTTTAAGTATTTAAAAAAGTATTTGTGCAAGAGTTATCTCCCTTTGCCCGAATGTTTGCTGTCTATCTTACAATTTTGGTATGCATGAAAAGACTACTTCCGGTTTTATGAGTTCCTTAAAATTGCAATGGAGATTTCAATGTTAAATTAGAAATCACGATTGTTCCATTATCTGAAGAGGTGGGCAAGCAATTCTTGTGAAATTTCATATGAATATTGACTCTAGCATTGTCTCCAGGTGGAAAGGTCATGGAAATAAAAATCCCTAAAAATAGAAGGGTTTTTGGGATTAGTGCTGAAAACGGCTTTTCTCTGTTACTTTTTTAATTCTCAACCAATTTTCAAACTAATTTTCGTATTACATCAAGCATAAAAAGTACAGTTTAAAAATTATGGGCCGTGGGGTCATTTTTCGACCCCTTAGAGGAATTCCAGTGGATTGAAAAGCAGTACATTTACGTATGTGTTTAATAATCACGAAAGAGTTATGTCTCTTTGAGTAGACATGATATACAAAGAGAATTATTATGTTTAATAATAAGTGTTGATCTCAAAAGAACTTTTGCGATATTGTATTAAATGAGGGTTTTTTCTGTTTAATATTGGTTTTTCTTTTCAAGATTCTTTATTTTAAGGGATCGAAAAGCCCTTCGTTTTTTGTTGAACGACAAAAATAAGGTCTAGTTATTATTATTATTCTGAACACTTTTCTGTCAAAGATTTAAGAAAAATCTTTGAAGATATACATTTTATTTTATAACCATCTTCAAGAACATGCAGATGTCTCTTACGTGTAATGTTTTTATTTCCCGAATACGTCACTTCCGGTTTCTACCGAAGGAAAACTGAAATTACTAAAGAAGCCAAGAACATTTCTCATTTTAATGTCTAGACACTCAAATTTTACGTATGAATTCTAGAGACCTGACTTAATAAATAAGTGCGCGTACGAAACTTTATACAACAGATGATTTTCGAGATATAACACTTCAAACACTGAAAAGGGGGGATGAAATTTTTTAAAGTAACAACAATGTTACAAAAATTATTCTGAGCATAGAAATATGTTTGACCTATTTAGTAGAGCATATCCTGTAAGTTTCACAGCAATCAGAGGAGAACTTCCGGTTTTATAGTCTTTGAAAATTGTCTATGGGAGTTCTTTGTTAATTTGAAATCACGCATGACATTTTTTCTTCTAAAGTAATGAAAATTTTCTTGTGAAATTTTAAGTTTAGAATGACCTTGATAATGTTTCTACCTGAAAAAACTCGGAAAAAGAAAATCAGAAAAATTAGGGATTTTAAGGGGCAAACATTAAAAACAGACCTTTGCCTGTACATGTAACTTTTTTATTTCTCAATAAATTTTCAAACAGTTTTCAGATTTGACCTTAGCATAAAGAGGACAGTTTAAAAAATATGGTCCGTGGGGTCACTTTTTAACCCTTAAAGAACTTTAAGAGACCTGAAATTTTGTATTTTTAAATATTTTCAAAAATAGTGATGCAAGAAATATCACCCTTTGCCAAACTGTTTGGAGTCTAATATGCCCTGTATGTGTAACTTTTGGTATTGATATGTAGAGTACTTCAGGTTTTATAAGTACCTAAAAATTGCCTATGGAGATTTCTATCTTAAATTTGAAATCATACGATATCCATTTTTTTCAAAGGGAAGCAAGCACGTCTCATAATATTTCACATGAAAAACAACTATAGCATTGCCCTTTGGTACTTATGTCATGAAAATAAAATTTCCTAAAATAAAAGGGATTTTAGGGGTCAGTACAGATATTAGTTTTTTGTTTATTATTTTTTTATTTGTCCATAGCTCTTCAAACTGATTTCGATTTTGAGTTAAGCATAAAAAGAACAATTAGAAAATTATGGTCGTGGGGTCACTTTTTAACCCCTTAAAGGACTTTTTTTCAAAAATAATTGTGCAAGAGTTATCTCACTTTGTCAACCTGTTTGGAGTCTAATATACTCTCTATGTTTCAATTTTGGAATGCATATGAGGTGTTCTTCCGGTTTTATAAGTACCTAAAATTTGCCTATGGAGATTTCTATGTTAAATTTGAAATCATGATTGTTCCATTATCCCAAAAGTTAGGCAAGCAAGTCTCGTGATATTTCATATGAATATAAACCCTATCATTGTGTCCAGGTTCTAAGGTCTTGAACGGTGAACGCAATACTGTGAACGAAGAGCGAACGGTGAACGCACGCTGGACGAACGGTCAACGCAAGCTGAACGAACGATGAACGAACGGTGAGCGAACGGAAAAATGGGAAAAATGGGAAAGAAGAACGTTTTAGGGACTGTAATGGGTCAAAAAGTGACACCAGGGGTAATTTTTCTTTTAAACAGCACTCTTTATGCTTAATGCAAAGCTAAATTAAGTTTAAAGATTGCTTGAAAATAAAAATATGGAGAAGAGGCTGTTTTTTTTAATTGAACCCTAAAGTCCCTTCTATTTAAGGGATTTTTCTTTTTCTGACATTACCAACTGGAGACAATGATTGAGTCATTATTCATGTTAAATATCACGAGAATCGCTTGCTTCCCTTTTGATATATGGGACATTCTATGATTTCATATTTAACATAGAAATCTCATTTGAGAATTTTAAGGGCCTCATAAAACCGGAAGTACTCTTTATATGCATATCAAAATTGAAACATAAAGAACATATTAAACTGCAAAGAGGTTGACAAAGGGAGATCACTCTTGCATCTTTATTTTTAAAATTACTAAAAAATACATAAATTCAGGTCTCTAAAACACCCATAAGGGATAAAAAAATGACCCCACGGACCATTATTTTTAAATTGCCCTTGTTACGCTTAACTCAAAACCGAAATAAATGGACAAATAAAAAAGTAATAAACAAAAAACTATTTTCTTTACTGACCCCTAAAATCCATTTTATTTTAAGAAATTTTATTTTCATGACTTAAGCACCGAAAGACAATGCTGAGGTTGTTTTTCATGTGAAATATTATGAGACTTCCTTGCATCCCTTTGAAAATAATGGACATCGTATGATTTCAAATTTAACATGGAAATCTCCATAGGAAATTTTAAGGTCCTTATCAAACCGAAAGTACTCTATATATCTATACCAAAATTTAAACATAGAGAGCACATTTGTCCAAAAAGATATTGCCAAAGGGAGATAACTCTTGCACAATTATTTATGAAAATTCTTAAAATACAAAATTTCAGGTTTCTAAAACTCCTTTAAGGGGTCAAAAAGTGAACCCACGTACGATATTTTTAGACTGTCTTTTGTATGCTTAAGTCAAATCTGAAAACTATTTGAAAATTTATTGAGAAATATAAATAAAAAAAGTTACAGGCAAAGGTCTGTTTTTAATGTTGGCCCCTAAAAATCCCCTATTCTCAAAAATTTCAATTTAATAATTTGAAAAGTCACAACAGTTTCAGAGTCATTCTGCACACAAAATATTACAAGAAAATGTTGAATACTTTAAGAGATAATGTTCCTTGATTAATTTGGCGTGATATCAAACTAAACATAGAAATCTCCATAGGCACTCATAAAAACGGAAGTACTTTTCATATGCATACCAAAATTGAAACATACACAGCATATACAGTACTGACCAGACTCAACCTGACACCAAAGCAGTCCCATAAAGCAGTCCCGGGGACGGCACTGAGACTGCTCTCTCAAAAAGTGGGATACCTCTGGGACTACTGTGGGATTGCTGTGGAACTGCACTGGGACCGCTGTGGGACTGCGCTTGGACTGCTCTGGGACTGCTCTAAAAGCAGTCCCAGCGGTCCCAGCAGATGCTGGGACTGCTTTCTGGGACTGCTTTGTTCAGCCGTGCGTGAATGAAATCACGTGGTACAAGATAGCTCCGCCCCCTTGTTAATTCACGAACCGCCTCATTAGTTTGTTTTACCGCTTTCAGTGAGAACTAGGAAAATTAATAACAAAACATGTCATGGATGGAAATACGATCACGCGAATATCTCCCTACATTCGGCACCGAATAAATTCGTTAAAAGACAATGGTATGAACAATATGCAAATTCGAGAAGCCATCAACAGAGAAAATAATGTTCTGGTGTCCAGGCAAGGAATTTCTGAGTTTTTGAAGAGGTACTGGGCGTCTGGCAGCGTTGTTGATCGGACTGAACGAAACCGAAGAGATCCACGTACCAAATTGACGGATGAACATTTGAATTATATATACAATGCCGTTTCAGAAGACCGAGAACGATCGGCGTCAGAATTGTCGAGATTGATCAGGGATAGATTTGGTGTGACTGTGAGTGACAGTTCGATCAAAAGGGCACGACAGAAATTGGGTTGGAAACGAAGAAGCCTGAAATATTGTCAACAAATGCGCATTGTGAATCGGCCAAAGAGACTTGAATTTGCCATAAATTGTGCGAACACCAATGAACATTTTCATGATGTTATTTTCACAGACGAGACCACTGTGAAAATCCAGAACTCTACAAACTTCACGTTTTGGAAAGACGGAGAGGAAATTACGCCGCGGCCAAAGCCAAAACATCCTTACCAGGTATGGAAATTTTATAAAATGTAATTGAATATAAAATTTCAAAGGGGAACTAAAAGTTCAAGAAAATTTATCAATAAAATGTTATTAAATTTAAGCACCGTATTAATTATTTGGGGATTTTATTTTGTTTAAAAAAAATTTCCGTAAACTACTGAACTTCCTAAGTTTTCGAATTTAACGTTTCAAAAGTATTTCCGGTTACCAGGTTCCAAACATGTCGGCAAAGGGAGATAACTCTTCACAAATATTTTCTAAAAGACTTTAAAATGCAATTTTTCAGGTCTCTAAAACTCCTATAAGGGGTCAAAAAGTGACCCCACGGACCATATTTTTTAGACTGTCCTTTGTATGCTTAAGTCAAATCTGAAAACTATTTGAAAATTCTTTGAGAAATAAAAAAAGATATAGGCAAAGGTCTGTTTTCAATGTTGGCCCCTAAAAATCCCCTATTTCCAAACATTTCAATTTAAAAATTTGAAGAAGTCACAACCGTATCAAAGTCATTCTGCATACAAAATATTACAAGAAAATATTTAATGCTTTAAGAGATTATGTTCCACGATTAAAATCAATTTCAAATAAAACTTTCAAGGCCCATAAGACCGGAAGTTCTGTTCTGATTGATATGAAACTCACAATATATGTTTTACTAATGAGTTTTTACATATTTCTATGCTAAAATAATTTTTGTAGCGTAATTGTGACTTTCAAAAATTTCTGGATGACCATGTGTTATTACGTACAGTATTGATATCATTACGGTATTTAACCCACGTTGCATGAATTGGCACTGCATGATTCTAAGTCACCCTTTCCCATAAAAGCAAATTGTTGACTGGGGTAGGAACAGCATATATTTTTAAAGAAAAGAGACTGTTTGATTTTTGTAATGGTATATATGTTATAACAAAGAAGGAAGAGTATTAAACGCTTCCCGATCGTTTTACATGAGAAACAATCTACTGCTAACGTAATTTTAAATTACGAAGCGAGGCTGCTCCGGGTCAATAGACATATGTACATTCATTACTTCACAGACACTTGTATAATTATCGTAAGAATTAAAAAAAATGCTAATGTGTTTTAGTCTTTCTTTTTAAGATGTTGATTAATTTTCAGGAAATTATCTCCGTCCTTTATGGAGTAAATGTAATTGTCTCAATAATTTCCGAACAGTCCTCGTATTTGATGCTGCAAAAAAATGAAATATGTCAATAAATAAAAGAGTTATGATTTTTAAAAAGAAAACTTCTAAGAGTTCATTTGCACTCAAGTGTCCTAAACATACCTGAGAGTATATTTTGTTTATTTTATTACTCAAACACAAAACAAATACATATTTGGAAAGCTTTTGCCAAGATCTATCTGATAGTATAAAAATATTAATTGTATAATTTTTTTTTTTTTTTTGAAAAAATTTAACTTTAAAATTTAAAACTTTAAAACATCTTCTTAAAATTTAAAAAGTCAGGTTCACAATGTCAGAATTACATTCAATCATTCCTGAAAATTTCAAATCTCTATTTTGTGTTGTTGTTTTTTTTCAGAATAGGACATATCAGTATTGCACCAAAATGTCGAAAATGCGTCATATTTACCAAACGGAAATCAATTCATGAAAAAAAATAAAAATCGTCTCGCAAGAAGTTGTTTCCTATCATCTCTGAAAGTTTATTAAAAATCCGCCGAATTGTTACTGAGACACAGTTGTAGGAAAAAAATACTAGCCCCTTGTTGCCTCTAAATGCGTAATATATGACGTCAACAGTATGATATATAATTGAAGGTCGTTAAGAAAAATATTTTGGTTTCAATAATGTATCACAAAATATTGATCATTTAAGATTGATAATGCAAATTGTTTTGGACCCTTTTTATCCCTAATTTGATGAGTCAGCTTTTTTTAAATGATATCATTTGAAAGATCTTGTCATTTGGCACAAATATTGTTCAGTATGTTTTGACAAAATGATTATACTTTTTAAGATATAATACAAAATGTCTTGAAAATTCACTCTAGATTCGTTTCCTAAATTTCTACCCCTATGCCGTTTCCATACTACACATTTTTAGAAAATTTGAAAACACAAGTGTATCATGGGAACATGTCCTCTATTATCTCTGAAAATTTCAGTATTCTAGCTTAAGCCGTTATTGAGTTCCATCACAGACAAGGAGGTCCTCTATATTTAGATCAAAAAATCGATAACTTGCGACCAAAGGAGAATTTTTCAAAATGGAATTGCCGGTACAAACTTCAGATAGAAACACATAAAGTCTGAAAATTTGAGCTGAATCGATCCAGCCATCTCTGAGAAATTCTTTGCACAAAATTGGTAAGGAAAAAAATAGTCAGAAAAGTGAAAAAGAAGCAAAATAGAATAATAGAAGGGTCTTCCGCTGAAGACTGAAGACTCTAACAATAATAATAAGAAACAATAGAATCACTATCTGGTCTTCCGTGAAGACAGAAGACCTTAATAAATAAGAAACAATTGAATCACTATAAGGTCTTCCGTGAAGACGAAAGACCTTAAAAATAAGAAACAGAGTAAAAACAATATGATCCCAAATTCTGTTTTGGGAACATAACTACACCTCTCAATGAACTTTCAATCCGCCACCGGAAATAGTGAAGTAAAGTCCACATTCCTCGAGCAAAATCTTATTCCCGTTTTCATCCGTCTTTCATCAAAATTCATTAAAATGTTTTGAAATATACGTGTTTTATTTTGCTTCAGGGATGTTCACTTCTTCAATTTTGGATATATCTTTTGCAAATAGTCGAAAAACTAGCAATTTCCGGGGGGGGGGATCTTTAAACGTGGTGTAAACGTTTAAATAACGGCGTGTGGAAATTTTTCTTCGTATATTTTTTAAACTACCAATCTTCTATTTTATGCACATAATTTTTGTATTTTTTAAAACCTGAATATTAAATTGCTAAAAATAGTGGACCTCTGTATAATAGATAACGTACTTACTTCTCTGTTAATGAGCTACATTTAGTACACGTACTATGCATTCCTCACGTGACTGTCCGTAGATGGTATACATCATACTTCACACAGTACAGATTAGGTTACACTATGCTAATTCCATAAGTATTTCAGTTTTATGCTGCTAAAAGAGCCGAATAATAATAAGTTCAGTTTGAAAAACAATTCCCGTTTTTGCTCTTCAATTATCAGTAAGCCATATCATTTCCCTGTATTATATGTTATAAAAAAAATAGCTATAGAATAGGAACTAGGGAAATAGAAAAAAAATTGTTCCCCTCCGGAGAAAACGTTTTCCATCGGACTTAGAATACTTGCTTGTACAATCAGAGTTTCATTTTTATTGCAAAAGTAGCTGTCAGTGATATCTATTGTATTGAAGAAGATTTACTTCGTAAAATATTATTAATAAAGAAGATATTCTACAATCATGACCAGTTATGACAAAGGCAATTTTTAATGTGGGTCAAAGCAAACTCTTACATGTTAATCAAGGTCAAAAATACCTTGTCACAATGAAAACACTTTTGAAAAAAACTTATAAAGGATGTAAGACCCAACTGTTCAAAAGTTATGACAACGGTAAAAGTGTGATATTTCTGTAAAAAGTAGGTCAAACTCCAAGGTCAACGTCAAAAGGTGGTACTAAAAGAAGGTTATTGTCACAAGAAATGGATTTGTGAAATATGAAATTTATACCCTGACCTACTCAATGGTTATGTGCTAAGTTAAGTTTGACACAGACAGACAGAGAGACAAATAGGCAGCGAAAAAAAAAGACAGACCAGACAAAAACATATACCCCCAGGAATTTTTGATCTGGGTGCATAAAAATGTATTTTCAGATCTAAAACGGATATTTCATGAAAATAGTGTTGAAAATTAAAAAAAAAACCATACCTCCTGATAAAACAATTCCAGCGAAGCCAGCGATACCGCCTAATAGAGAAAAGCCATATCCAACAACTTTAGTGATGTTCACACCCCGATTCACACTTTCAAGTTCTGTTGCTATTTCTTGAACAACCCGAATAGTGTCTTTGCGGACTGGTATTGCCTTTGTTATCAGATCAATGAATTCCTTCGTCAATCGAATACCCTCCCGTGCTTTCCTTTCATTATCCATTATCTAAATCAAAAGGTATTTAAAATGTAAATTTTCTTCCCTAAAAGTGTCAAGTTGCAACATACCATCTTTCAGATTAGATTTGCATACATGTCAGTGAAAGGAAAATCTCGTCTATACGTATGATTTCTCATTCATCTGCATTCAATATACAAAAAAAAATTCTTGCGATTTTTAAAGACCATATTTCAAAACAATTAACAATAAGCACATGATTACTTAAAGGCCGAGGTTTTTAACCATACGGTTTTCCTCATGTAAATTTATGTGGGGTGGAGCTAAAATCGAAGCGGCTGAGAAGCCCCGCGGGAACGACACTGGCTTGTGTATACTACCTCTATACACAGGATGCTACCTGAGACCCTGAGTGTATTACCTGTATGCGCTTTCCAACGACTTTGTAAACCGAGGCCGTTTTTTTCCCTTGTTTAGCTCATGAATTGAAATTCGAAATATAGCATTTTTTGTTGCAGACAGAATCCTTCTTAATTTCTTTTAAATAATTAATATTTTTTTAATAATTCGACATTTTTATATATAGTGTTTTTTTTTAATGAAGTATTATAACGAAAATACAGATAGCACCAAAATCTGTCGTTGTAATCTGGCGACAAAAAGGGAAGTACATGTAATTCAAATTACATGTCTTCGAAAAACGAAAGGACAAGGAAGTGAATCATAAATTAAACAGTCTCTCGGTAAATAACAATGAAACTTAGAAACGATGTTTTGAGAATAAAATGATGAAGTAGAAAATATTATTGTCTAAATTAATATCTTTTTAAGATAAGCCGTACTTGATTTTTCCATAACCATGGTCGGATAAAATGGTCAGGCTTCGGACCAGGGTTGATTCCCCGACAGCTACATGACTGTATGAAACGGGAAAAGAATCATCTGCATAATTTTTTTTCTTTCAGGATTCGTTATTAATTTCAAGCATTAAATACAAAGCAAGATGTTATATTCCGAGTAATTTCTCTTTTAAAACGTATTATTACACCGTAACTCCGTCACCATAATGCATGTCTCGAAGAAAAGCGACACGTATGGGTTTGTCTTAAAATTCGCTTGACTCATGAACAATGTTACAATGTTGTTTTAAAAAATAATTTTATTTAATTTCATGATACTAGCTTCAAACGCAGGTCGATTTATTTTATGAATTACTGGAGGAATAAATGTACGTTAACTCATGTTTTGACACGGAAATTAATATTTTCGATTGTAATCGTCATATGAAATATATATTATATAGCCATGTTTTTCTTGTCATTTATTTAATTAATAAATAGATTTATGGCAAATTCTTATGAATTTAAAAAAGAAAAGAACGATTTGATTGCTTCTTTATCACGTTGGCATCAAAAGCCTGAAAGTTAATTCGATGGCCAGACAAGGTACACAAGATATACACAAACAGCAGCAAACTAAATGTCAATCAAATAAAAGTATCCAATTCCAGGCTTAATTTCAGACGATTGACAGTGGTTCTAAGACCAGGTAAATTTGAAGGAGGTGCTTATTTCCTCCCCCTTTAAAGTAAGTTTAAATATTGTATTTTTTACGGGCTTAGACATGAAATACTGCTCGTTATCCCCATATCATTCTTTGAGAAATATGATAACTTTTTCTATAAAAATGACAAGATTGTAAAAAATATATTATTATTGTTTGGAGTTAACTGTAAAATTTTACATTACGTTAAATTTCACTTTGACTTTTATCCTTCTACATTTTGCCCTTACTTCTTTAACAGTAAACCATGTCACATTAACAGAAATTTTATAACGGGCTTAGTTAAATGATAGGGAAAATATTACCCTGTGTAGATGTGTACAAATCTTGCACCTCATCTTAATCGAATTCATTCAAAGATTAACTTAAAATGGGTGTTTTTCCAATGCCGTCCACAAAATACTAGTATTTTGCATTTAACATTCAGGAAGTAGGATGTCTTACCAGTTTATGGCATTCTTGTTACCAAAAAGAAAATGTTTGAATAAAAGTTATCCCGCTTTCCCAGAAACAATTTTCTCGTCATCAATATATCATAATTGTCTCAAGTTTATAAGCTCTTTGATTTGAAAGTGAATAAAGAAAGAATTCAAAGGTCGGTTAGTTTGTCTTATTGGTAATGTATAATGAAATTATGTCCTATCAGTTACCTTCATAATATGCAAGTACTCTTAAAATTGTTTATTTTGCTAGAACAATTACGTAGACGAACTAAGTTACAAAAAAATTGTTTCAATGTCTCGACAATGCAAAAAGAGTACAATATACTAAATAATGGGTGATTTATATGAGAAACGTCCATCCTGTCACTGTCTTTTTGGTAACAGTAAGGAAATCTGGACTTCATTTATTAAGTTTTTATAATAAAAACAATTACTTTTAATTTTCTTAGTAATATAAGTGTAATAAATCATGTTAAAGAAATTCGAAAATTATTTTGAAATATAATTTGTGCTTCAAATAGTGCCATTATAACTTAAACATGCACTCTTCTAACAGAATGAACAGGTAATGGAACAGGATGGGAATATTATCCTGGTATTTATATACCTAATTCAGTTTTATCATTTGTTTTTCTTCAAATTATGAAAAATTCTTATTTTTGCAACAGAGTATCTTTAATAAACATAAGCACTTTACAATTAAATTTTCTAACAGGATGGACATAAATGCCTTTCATTTTCTCGAAATTGCCAGATTTGACAAAACCATCTTTTTATTTTACATTTTTTTCTCTTTCAATGAAGGTTGAAAAAGTCATTTCTTTAATTGAATTTGTACATCCTGTTAAACTAATCTGTCCATCTTGTTACTGTTTTGTTTTTCCTGTTACCCGAGTCTTTACTGCTACCAGTATATTTTCCAAGTTTGAATTGCTTTGTAAGAGCACCTATTTAAATAGCTTTCTGTAATTCTCCATTCTAATAAAAAAAAGGTACAAGAGTGTGTTTAATCAACAATAGTATATAAACATCCCGCAATGAGGTTTTTCATTAAGAGAAACCCGTAGATTTTGCTTGTGCTTGGCATATGGTAGTTTGAAATACTTTCACTAATAAATCGGGAAAGTCATGGATAAAACTTTTGTTAGATCTATATGTATGCATTCTATAGACTTCAATGGGACTTAAACTACAGGAAGCACTACATAATGACGTTACAGGCCAGGGTGATATCTATAATAAGAAAATATGCCTTAATGAAAAAGAGAAAAGTTCAACACTACCCCATTAGATAATTCACTTCGATTTGTAATGATATGTATGTGAAATATATCTGTACCATGAACAGTGCTGCTAGAAACCTTCGGTCCTATCAGAGAAATTATAATTTAACACTTTTGGACCAAACCTTCGTATTTTTTTTTTACATTTTGTTCATGAGATCAAAATTAGATCAGTATACATATATGCATGACAAATTACCATATGTCGAAATGATCGAAAAGTTTAAACTAATACGTATTTTTTCTCACAATTTGCGTTGATTTGTAACTGATTCATATCTTATTACAGTCTTTTAGACCAATTCAGCGACAAAATCTGGCTTTAACAAAAAAATGCACCTAAGAAAAAAAAAATGAAAATAAAAACTTAAAGAATCAAATAAGAAATTTACCTGAATGGAAACTAGTTTCTCATCAGTTACAGGACTAGAATAAAGAAAACATACTAATGTCTATTAGTCTCAGGGCGAATATTAATACTGCAACTATTTATACTTGTTAGTCTGATAAACTCAAATATCTGACGAGGCATTCTAGTTATAAAGATGCATTGTAACGTGACTGCATTTATTATGGTAAATGAATCATCTTTTGTCCTACCCATTGCCAATGGATGTAATATATTCTCCGTTGTATTAATATAAGACGGTTGCTTATTCTGGAAAATGACAATCATGCTTTTATTTGACAAACAAAACATCATTATATATTAACATCATACTGAATGTCAGTATGTGGTACAGTAGCAGTTATTATATCACCAAGGAAGCCTTGATCCAGAAGCAATGCATAAACCAGAAAAAAAAACGTTTCTTTTTATTGAAAAAAAAAATCAATTTTTGACTATAGTATTGTAATTTTAAAGTAGATAAATGTACATGTATGTACATTCTTTCATTTTATATCTAAATCATAATTATTAATTTTTATTGCTTCAAAATTATAACGTCAATTTATTATTTTTTTCCAGTCTTTATCATAGTTTTATGGTGTTTTTAAGATCAATAATTTGTATGCATCGTAACTGAAAGCCATTTCTTTTTAAAACTACCCCTTTGGGCACCCCATAAAAAGATACTGAGAGTTATTCCCATCTGAATATCCCTATAATTAAAGTAAACAATCTACATTACAAACAGTATCCTGGTAGCGTTGAAGGGATAAAAATAACGCCAATTATCAACCACGCTGTTTATAAGTTGTGATTTTAATTGAAAGATCGTTTTGGCGCTGATGCATAGAAAAAAAAATGTACGCAGTTTCTTGGAGAGGAGAAAATTCTCTTTTGATCTATCACTGTAGATTCTTACCTATACACGAAGAATGAATTACAGCGGAATTTCGCGAGAGGCATCTGTGGCAAAATAAATTACTCGCTTTTGGTTTAAGGTTCTAAAATCTTTGTAAATTGTCTTGATCAATATCTATACGCGAATTATTAAACTTGTGTTTTGACGTTAAAGAGCCAACTTGCGATAGTAATTACTCGCAAAAAATAATTTAAGGATTCTGAAGTATTGTAATGCATAAGCGACTGTCAAACGAGAGAAGCAACTCTGCGAAAAATTGCTTACATCTGGCTATCTATCATCATGGCAAAATGCAAATATGGCTGGTCGTGTATTCAGCAAGATCATCAGTATCCAGCATTGTACAAAAATTGAATGAACGGCAGAATAAAAGTATGCCCTGTTTGCGACGCATTAAATTCAAGACGTTTTATTTTATAATATGATTGAACATTTGAAGGAAATTAAAGTAACATTCAACAACAAAAGATATATAGTTATAATTTTTGTCGTTAAATATTTTATCTTTCTAGTTGAATTATGTATTTGAAGTTGGAGATTTAAAAATGTGTTTTTAAAAACGTAGTTTTGTATACCTTTACTTAGCGTACATGTAATAAATAACGTAAAATGACTTGTGGTTGTTATACTTGTTTTAGTATTTCATTTGAATTCTCCAGTGTTTCATTTTCACATAGTTAAAGACCTCTTCTTTCATTTAATCAATTAAACAATATTTTATGACGTAAAGTCAAATTACATTATGTTGTGAGGTGTGTATTGTTTCATCATGTATATTATTAGTAACATTAAGTTTCTTGAACATTCCAGAGTGATCAATATGTTTAGTCATTTTTTCTAGAACATTCTTGAACTTTATTCATGTCTAGAACTTTCCAGGAATATCATTTACTTACAACTTCTAGAATATTCTAGATTTATATTACTGTATAAATATCCTGTCAATTCGATGCATAGAGACCATTGTCGTATAAGCATCATTGAGGTATTACTGGGATATAATTTCACTGGGACATTGTGTGCAGGAACGGACACTCTGATGTATGTATTTTTAGATTTTTGCTAAGTTTGTACTTAATAATTTGTATATTACTGTAAATAAATTATTGTTAAATTTAAACTGTGTGATTGATCTTTGCTGGCATTTAGGGTTATTCTGACCGATAACAGAATTGCCTAGCAACAATTAATTGAATTGGACATCAGGTATGTCTTACATAATTCCTCTCCTTTCATATTATTCATTAAAAATCTTATTTTTGTATGCAATAAAAACATTAACCTAACCATGTTTTATTATACATGTACACATATCCTTTTTTTTTCTTTATATGATGGTGAAATTATGGATTGATTGATTGACTGTAAATTATTATTATTTTACACCCAATTTCAATATCTTTTACTCGAAAAGAGAAGCCATCATATACCGGTGAAGGGCTTCGAATTATGATCTTCACTTTGCTTCTCGAAAGGCTATCGACCAGTGAGGGATTGTGCCAGTTTCGTCAGCCATAGGAGTTCTCCGTTTTAATCTCTGATCGGAAATACCCGCATTCCTCATTTCAAATTGCCGAGCGAATCTACAGCACCGTTTACTTTGCGTTTTCTTTACTACCTGTCAATATATCAAGTTATTAATATCTCTTCTCTCTTTGAATAATATAACTGTATTTTACATTTCGGTAGCATAAACATAATATAAACTACAAATATTTGATAAATAGATTTACGAAAACATTTCGATGCATCGTCATCTATTTTTTTATTTCTGAATTGTTATAGTTACGTGATGCACCTAAAATATATAAGAAATGAAAATTTACCTCAGTATTTCTGAAATCGTACCCAAGATCAACAATTATTCTGATTGTACTTCAGGTTCTTCATTTGATCACCACCGTGTGTTAATTTCGTTGATGTACAAAATACAAGCTTGTGTGCGGTTAAAAGTTATCGTTAGTAATAACTACATTAACAATTGATATGATTTTGTTAATGAACAGAAAATAGCTTTCTTATGTTAATTTTTTGAATACAGTTTCTTTATTGGTTATTCTCATCTTACTATTGAAATCCTGGATATATTTTTTAGGAAACGTATGTAAAAACTGCAGCTTAAAGGGATTCAGGTTTCTGTGCAACAGTATTACGAAAAATTTCAAAGAATATGCATATTGTTTTTTTTTCATTAGACTATTATAATCATAAAATAAGATACTAATTTGGCGGAATTTATTGTAAATGGAAAAAAATGGAAATTGTATACTGTGGCTTTTTCATTAAAAATGTATTGTCTCTTAAATTCATCACCCATTGCGCTCTTTATTCAAGATTTTTTCTTCATTATTAAATGTATTAAATGTACACAAAATGTCATTGACCAAGCCCAAGATACATCCGCCAGGAAGTGTCAAATTTAGTATTTTATTCTTTTCACTGACTGTCCTGCTCTGAGGGGAGCTTCAAAGTACTGAACTCAGAATAATAGCAAGTTAAATGATTTTCCCCCGTATGGGGTTACATCGGATTTCTCATGTATATTTGATGTGCAAAAAAGGTGTAAACATGCCTATTTGAATTGATTGCAGTTGTCATAGCGAAATCGGGGGAAAAATTCAACCAATTTTTGTATTTTAACATTAACACTTGTTCTGCTTAAGTTTAACTGACATTTGGCTACTTGAAATTTATTCTTCAAAAATTGATATTAACAAAGGATAAAGACAATTTGAAATGAAAAATATTTGCAGGGAAGAAATCAAAAGAAATCTATAGCAGAAAAACAAAGAAATGATAATGTTCCTTTAAAGAAAATCACAATGTTTGTGTTTACGTTCAGGTCCGTATTAAATTTGATCTGTGCTAGGCTTTCTAAAGATTCCTTAATATACATAGGCAATTTTACTTCGTGAGTACTTATAATTGCGAATAGGCTCTTTAATCTTGAATTTCAAACACTGAGTACAATAATTACTATTGATCAAAAGATTTCATATGGATCTCCCTTTAAAAAGTGAGTACGTGGTGTATCTCGCCAAGAACTGCAAACGATAGCCTTGTTCTCCTACTTACCTCCAAGTCAATTTTCGAAAGATAACATATTTTATGAATTTTTGATATTTCTTTTAGATAATTATATACATATTCATAAAATAATACTTATTTTGGGAAAACAAAGAGATATCTAAAAAAGAATTTGTTAAACTTGTGCGTTTACCATAAAATCAACGAAAAACGGAAAATAATTTATGCCTGAAAGTCAGACTTTAATGGAAATGTTCATCTCCCCTTTTTTTCAAAAGCTAAGGTATGGTTTAATTTGCTATTTAGCGCTAGTAATTAGACAATTCATGAATTTCCACTGAACTGTTCTTTTTATTAAACAAAGGATGTATCAACAAATGGCCATTTATATTAAATTAAATGGTTGCTAAATGTAGTTGGAAATAGAGAGTTAGCATGTGTTTTTTTCATTAAGTAATAATTACATGTAATTGTTTTGAAACTATAACTCAGTATCATGTAAAACCTTTTTAAAATCAATTATTCGAAAGCAGACGTTTTAGATAAATATACCAGTTAATTCAGTCAATGAAAGCTAGATATCGTTTTTGAATGGTATGGTGATGTTGAGAGTGGATAGTATTAAATAAATTTATGTCTGACACCAATTTACAATAAATTGGAGTTTTAATACTTTTAATTTTAATTTCAATTGATAGAAATCATGGTTACACACACCTCGCGTCAGTCGTGAATCAAAAAATCATTTTTTTGGCTATGTGTGAGTCGGGGGGGGGGGG
>PRKT01000317.1:611067-637042 GCA_003671525.1 Saccostrea glomerata
TGTAAAAAAAAAAAAAAAAAAAAAAAAAAACTTATGACGGGCTTTACCAGTGGACAAGGTATGTTAACGTTCTATTCCACCCAATCCCATCACTGATGTTCTAGAGGCCCCTATTTATTTTGCTTTAATATTTATTGCTTTATGAAATTTTGAGCTTGAAGATATAAACACATAATTCATTTCGAAATATTGATTTTAACTTCTACTGCTAGAAAATGTAAAATGTTTCGGAGATACAAATTATACAATTATGGACTCTTTTGGTATTGGATATGGTTTGTTATTTACCAGAAAAATATTCATATTGACCGAGGCGATGCCGAGGTGAATATGAATATTTTTCTGGTGAATAACAAACCATATTCAACATCAAAAGAGTCCATAATTGTTTTATCATATAGTTGGTATTTGAATAAATAAGACATCGAAGGCTATGTATGATGACGCCATTTTCGTTTGTGCAATCCTCCATTGTTGAAAATAAAAAAAAAAATCCAGATTACTCTTAGTAACCTCCATGTTTTTCATTCCGAGTTCCGCTATGTGTAAGACGTCCAAACGTTAAAAAGTAATCCTGAAATAGGTTTGAATAATTGTTTTCCTGGTAACATACGTAGCTCGCTGCGGCCTTTGCAACCATCGTTTACAACGTTGTTCGATGTATTGATTGTGACGTCACAATGCCGTTGCACGCGCATTGACCCTCCTGTAAATACAGCCTAAAATCCGGTGAATATGTAGTGTAATGAACTGGTTGCGCTTGTAGAGATTATAAAGGGAATAAAAAAGAGTATTATTGTTTGAAAAGCCAAGTTACGTACGGGAAAAAATAAATATGGTGACTAAGTTATAACAGATTATGATAAATAAATAGAAATAAAGGAAATTCTGTGCGAAATACTCTGAAAAGAAAATATGTTGTAACAAGTTCAATATTTTAGCATTAGAGATTACATAATGTATATGCAACCTCTAGCCAATCATGCTTGTTCACATACGCTATACGTCAGAGATAGTTAATTATATCTATAAAGATATAATTGCTTATTAATCAGTCTAATGCATTGGCATTTAAAAAAATGTCGATCGTTAAGTTAGAAACTTAATTTACCATTGATTAGAGAACGTGATACATATAGGTTGTGATAAACGTCTGGTGTAATATGTACAGATGTACAGATACTGGTTGAAGGTTTTGGCTGTTTTCGTTTTTACGATGTCTCTTGTCTTTGGTTTTTATCGAACATACATAGCCGAATTCAAATTCAAGGACAAGAAGTCAAATAGCGAACTTCTAGGAGAGTATAAGAATAAATCATTTCCTGAATGTTCTTGGGTATGTCAAAATGATAATGGATTTTTTGGATACAATGAAGAATTGAGGAAATGTCGTACTCATCGGAGAAATGTACACGTCACGTATATTTGATGAAAAGGGATGGAGATAATATTCTGACAGTTGTATGTATAACAGTGTCGGTTAGTTTTTTTTTTTTACCAAATATGCAAGATAACACCGCTTTGAATAGAGAATATGTACTCGGCAAAAATATGCTTGGCAACACTATCTTTATTAGAGATTCTTCTATCTGACGTATCCGTATCCGTATACGTATCTGCATCCGTATCGAGGTATGAGAGGCGTCTCTATCCCGATGTCTAAACCATCTGGTTACATTCCCATCGTTTCAAGTTTGGTTTTTAACCTTATTTACTACGAAATGATACGTAGTGTGATTTTTTAAAATAAAAACATATAAGTTACTGTACACGTCTTATGCATCATGTCTTAAGGTGGAGGGGGTATAAAAGTTTAAAAATAAAATTAGAAAAACAGGTATGATTTTTTTAAATTTAAATGTGTAGAAAATATTTCTAGATGAAATATCTCTCTCTCTCTCTCTCTCTCTCTCTCTCTCTCTCTCTCTCTCTCTCTCTCTCAATTTCAGGGTATTCATTCTTCATTCTTGATAACATTAACAGGAACACAAAACATTCCTAATGTATATAATTAAATATACTGTCCATGGCCAGTTAAACCTCTTTATCTCAAACTTGTTAATTGTAAATACATGTAGTTGTACATTAACTGGGAAAGATTTAATAAAGTGCAAAACAAATGTGTATGGGGTATACGCTGAAAATGTCCATCCTCATTTCCTTTTTTATCATCTTTTATGCCTTTCATCATCACGTATTTGATGGTCATATTTCTCAAAAAAAAAATTGGATATCTGGTAATTCTGGGGCAGTTTGAATACACTCCCTAAATTGTAGGTCGATAACCGTATCATGGGCGTCAGAAGAAATAGGAAGGGGAGCTAGTTGAAAGGGGGTGCTAAACCAACAAAAAAAAGATAAACCCCGATTTTAATTGCCTATTTATAATGTCTATCTTTTGCAATCAAGAGGGGGAGGGCTAAGCCCTTAAGGGCTTACCCCCCCCCCCATCCCCCACTTTATTTGCAAACATGGACAAAAAAATATTGAAGCGGGATAAGACCCTTCCCCACTCTCAACAGGCATGTTGTATTGCAGTTAACTTAGGCGTCAGAACCGGGGTAGCCCCCCCCCCCCGCCCCGCTTTTTTTTTATCCAAAGATAGAATTAATATAGACATTGAACATCGCTGCACAGGTTGAGCCCCCTCCCCCAAAGTTTCCACAAACATGTTTTAGTTTAGATTAAATTAATGTGGAAAGTGGTGTTGTTTGGAAAAAAATTACTAGTGAAACAAAAATATTTCTTACATACCCCCCCCCTCATTACAAATTACAATTTGCTGCCGACGCCAATGGTTAAAGTAGAGTAAGTGGGAGTGTATGGAAAGAATATTGTAATAAAAAAAAGTTCGGACCTCCCACACACACTCACACACAATTGTATTTAAGAATTTTGTATAATGAAAAAATAATCCTTTTTTCTGCTTTTTCAGGGCTGAATTTTTCTCTCTTTCAATTAGCCCCAATCCCTACTTTAAATTTCCTTCCGACGCCAATGTGAGGGGGGGGGGGGGGGGGGGGGTGAAAAGGATGGAGTTGAACTGGCTATTCAAAGCATATTCTCAAAACTTGTAACGGTCCTCAAGCGAATTATGAAATCACTTTGAAAACTCTCTCTAAAACGGCTACAGAGTTTTATTGATGGCGTTGATGATAAGGTATTTTCTATTTCAGTGTGTGTATGGGTGGGGGGAGGGGTATCTGTTATGTTATCAGTTACGTGTAATGGTATAGTGAAATTTACAGAATGAATCAATAAAATATCCTGATATTATGAGAGAGGAAATGAGAAAGGGGATTTTTCAACAAATATTTGGAATCAAAATGAAATTAAATTTAAACTTGGTTTCATTTTCTTTTTTTTTTAAATCAATAGCAGTTTAGTACTTTATAGAAAAAAAATGCCATTTGTTATTTTTCAGTGCAAGACTGTGGCTTATTTCAGTCACCACAAACAGAGATGGAATTGTATTAAATGGTTTATACATCGGGATCGAGATGCCTTTTGTAACGGCACTATATTGCCGTCAATCTATGATGAGTTCGTAGAACCCCTTTGCCTAACTAATTAATAATTTTCCTCAATCACTGATTAGATTTATATTATATATTTGAATGTCCCTACCTTGGGTGAAATCAAGAAGTGAATCAAAAATAAATGGAAGACCTTCAACAAGTAAGTGTTATGTTTCCTAACTAAATAGAATAGCACTGGAGACAGGACGACTCTATTCGGGCCACTATCTCCAGCACTAGCTATTTTCCCTGACTTAATATATCAGTCCTATGGTCAGTCACAGTGGACGACCACTCAGGATAATAATAAGATAGGCAGACAATCAAAGCAGCTTCGGCTCTATTCGGACCACTGTTTTAATCGCCTACTTATCTTTCCTAACACTTAGCCTTTATTAAACCTTATACGTACTATCCAGCTTCTTCACCCCTGATCACTTTATCAAGAAAGACACAGATTCACTACATCTCAAGTTTAAATACACATAGGGTATTCTATTTGTAAGGGGTGTCAGGTCATTCCATTTTACCAGGAAAATATGGTCATCAAAACGTTTGATTCAATACATAAGATAACATTACATTAACCACGCCTCTAGGTACATTTGTTCAGAATGATAACAACATTTTACTTTTTTTTTGTTTTATTTACAAATTGAACACTGTCTGTGTTAACTATTTCAAACAATACCCTTCAGCTATGATTAAGTCAATACAAAATGAACAAAAATTACAAGGTACGAAAACTGTACTAAATACTAATAATCTGTCTCATAATCCTTTATCCAAACAGGTGGTCGTCTACTTTTGAATTGTCTTGAAGGCAAATCAACCTCTTTGTCTAGCATTTGAATTTCATCTCTTGTTTGCACCTGACTTCCGTCTTTTATTTGAGAATCTTCACGTATACTTTCATTGTCATCTTTTCTTGTCTCATTATCTGGAAGTTGTTCATTAGTTACAGTCCTTGGAATGCTTTCAGCAATGTTTTCACTTTCTCCTACCAGTGTTTGACTGCGTTTCAGTCTCATTCTGTCTACATGGATTACTTGATTTGAACCATATGGACCACAGTCACCATGTATGTCACCTCAGACATTTTCTTGATTACTTTGTAAGGACCACGCTAATAGCTAGTAAATTTAGACGAATGTCCTGATTTTCTTTTCGGAAAATAAACATAGATTTCATCACCTTTATTAAACTTTCCCCAGTTCAAACACAAACTTTCACCTGAAACAGAGACCTTACTTGGAATGGAATCAAGTTCTATCTATGAGCGTATCTTTTGTAGGTCGGCATCAGTTTTCTGAGAGGACTGCAATGACTCAGTGGAACCTATTTGTCTAACAATGGGGTCAGTAGACTCTTCTCTCTAGTTATCATCATACCCACATTGTTTACAAGGTAGCCTACTCATGGCATTTGCATTTGCATGCAATCGTCCTGGACGATGCTTAATTCGAAAGTTATCTGTGGACAACACATCAATCCAGCGTGCAAATTGTCCTTCGGGATTTTTAAACTGCATAAGCCAGCGAAAGGAACTGTGATCAGTTCTAACAAGGAATTCTTTGCCATACAAATATTGCTTAAAGTATTTCACAAAATATGTGACAGCCAGTAGCTCTTTTCTCGGTACACAGTAACGTCTCTCGGATTTTGACAAGCAACGACTGGCATAAGCACACATTCTTTCTTTACCATCAATGATCTGAGATAAGACTGCTCCAATAGCCTTATCACTGGCGTCTGTGTCTAAATGAATTCTTTGCTGTAATCAGGATGAGCTAATATTGGATCAGAAGTGAGAGCTTGCTTAAGTTTTTCAAATACATCTTTACACTCTTCTGTCCATTTGAAGTTCTTGTCTTTGGCTGTTAAATCATGTAGTGGCTTTGCAAAAGCAGCAAAATTTTAAACAAATTTTCTATAGTAACTTCAAAGACCTAAAAATGATCTCACTTCTGACACATTGCAAGGTGTAGGCCAGTCTTGGACTACCTTTGTTTTAGATGGACTCGTTGCTATGCCATCAGTTGACACTATGTGACCCAAAATTTCTACCTGCCTGGCAAATAAAGTACACTTGTTAGGTTTCAATTTTAAGCCAGCGGCTTCCAGACGATCAAAAACGCTACACAAGTTGTCTATCATTCCTTCGAATGACTTTTCGAAGACTATGATATCGTCTAAATAAATGAGACAAATTTCAAACTGCAAGCCTCTTAACACCGTCTCCATTAAACGCTAAAATGTGGCTGGCGCGTTGCACAGCCCAAATGGCATTACTGAAAACTCATAAAGACCACGTCTGGTAGTAAATTCTGTTTTCTGCTTGTCCTCAGGATTGACAGCCACTTGCCAATAACCTAAACATAGGTCCAATGTGGAAAACCATTTTGCTCCTCTTAACTGGTCCAGAGAATCATCAATTCTTGGTAATGGATAGGCGTCGTTCTGTGTTACATTGTTTAGCTTACGATAGTCAATGCAAAATCTCGTGCTACCGTCTTTCTTCTTCACTAAAACAATGTTGGTTGCCCAAGGACTACTTGATAGCTCTATCACATTTCTCTTCAACATATCATCAATGTGAACATCTACTTCTTTCTGCATGTGAACTGGTATTCGCCTAGGAACTTGCTTTATTGGAGGATTGCTTCCTGCGTTGATCTTATGCTTTATAACATCTGTCCTTCCTAGATCTCTATCACATTTCGCAAATGATGTCTAGTAACGCAAAAGTAACTTGAGGATAGCTTGCTTGTCCCTCCATGACATACCTTGACTTGATCTTTTAAATAAATCATGTAAATGATCTGGCAATTCTATAATGTCCTTGTTCCCTGTCGTGCTATTGCATACAGATGCAGTCATGACATTTTGAATTGGATTAAGCTCAGCAATAAATGTTCCCTTTTTCGACTCTTTACTTTCATTATGAACATTCATTAAACGCACAGGACCTTGTTTTCCGTGCAATGCTTTACCAGTGCTCTTGCCACTAATGCTCTATCAGAGTTTTCAAATGGCTTGCATGGCTCAACAATGCCCTCTGCAGGAACAACACAATGTATATCCAGACTGGATAAATTGCATTGCGTCAACATCTCACTCATAGGTGGAATTGTTATGTCCTCCCCAAGAGAAACTCTGACACAGCCAATTTTACCCTTGTATCGACAGGAAATTAGTACTTTCTCTTGTCCAATTTTCAGCGTACACTTTGAAAAGTCTATAGCAAAGTTATTCATCTTCATGAAATCTAAACCAAGAATTCCATCAACACTCAAGTCTGCCACTATAACTTTGTGCTTGAAATACCTTCCTTGAATGTTGAACTGCAATGTATGTTGACCATACACTCTTAATGGCGTACCATCTGCTACCAAAATGTCAGACTTTAATTTCTCTAATAGTATGCTGGTTGGCCAAACGTCATCAGTGGCTCTCCTGGATATTAAAGTAACCGTTGCACATGAATCCACCAGAAAGTCAAATGGTTTATCATTCACATGTAATTCCACAAACATACCTGATTCACCTGTTTTATTGATAACCTCTGATGCTCCACAACTCAGTTTTGAAACATTGCCTTTATCTGGAGTTTTACTGTTTGTCCCTGATGTTGAGTCTCCTGTTGATTTGCTGGCGTATGTCGGTCTGTAATTAGCCTGTGATGCAAGATAGCGTCTGCACTTACTCTTCATGTGGCAAGGTTTACCACAGTAAAAACACTTTAACATATCAGCATTATTCGGTGCTTTGCTTTGTTGTTTTCTGCTAAAGATTGACTGCATTGGCACGCTTTCATTGTGTCCTTCCTTGAGTGACTTCACTTCTTTTTGAAGTGAAATGAGACTGTCAGTTATATCTTTTAAGATCATGTCTGTTTTACTCATATCAGAATCCTTTTCTACTGTTCTGACATATCCTTGACTTTCCTGTATTTTCTTCTCAGCGCTTTGAAATGCTTGTAATTTTACGGCATGGCGAATCGCATCATTAAGGTCTACGGGACGTGCCTGTTTTCTTCTAAGTCTCATATCAGAGTCCCTTATAGCATCTATGAATTGTTCTTTTGCTAGTCTCTTTAAGGTCTACTGTAGCTTTTGGGTAATCCAAATTCGTAAGCCTCCTAATGTCCTGGCTTAACTCTGGCATTGACTCTACGGCTTTTTGTTTTCTTTCACGCAATTGAGCTCTGTACAATTAAGTCTGGTTTATTGGTGCAAACCGCTGACCAAGTGCTGTACATAATGAATTGTAATCACGTTGATCAGATGCCAGCATGTTACCCAAAATGCCTTGTGCACTACCCCTTAAAGATACTGCTAAATACATTCCTTTTTCTATGGCTGACCAGCAATTTAATTCAGCACAAACTTCGAAGTGCGATTTAAAATCATTCCAGGATGTACTGCCATCAAATGTTGCAGGTTTAATGAAATGACGTTTCTGGTCTTCAATTTGTTGACCTGTAGTATTGTATACTCTGTTTCGCTCTGCATTATTCATAGCTATGTCAGTATTGCAATCTGTCATAGTCGAAGTCTGACCTAACATAGACGTAGTTCTTGAATTTAAGGCATATGGATCAGGATTCGTTGCCATCCCCCCATGATTGTTTCTTTGACTAACCATACCCCTTTGATCTGCCATATGACTCGTCACTCCCCCTTGGTCTGCCAAATGACTAACCCTCCCACTATGGCTTGTCATGTGGTTTGCCATCTGACGTGACAAACTATGGTTTGTCAACTGGTCAGTCATTGAAAGATCAACTCTCTGCCTTGCCATACTATGTTCTGTCAACTGGCCTGTAATACTATGGTCTGCCAAATGACCTGTTATACTGTGGTCTGCCGATTGTCTGTATGTTCCATAATGGCCAGGTGTATTGTCTGCCATATTTAAATTACTTGCATGTCGTGTAACAATTGGTGTTGAATGTCTCTGTCTTGTCATTTCCATTTCTAACCTCCTAATTTCGACCTCAAGCAATGTTATCTCATTCTCTATATTGCTACTCATTGCTTACAAAAATGAAATACCAAATATAAAGAGACAAAGAAGAACACCGCTGCCACCAAAATTATGTAACGGCACTATATTGCCGTCAATCTATAATATGAGTTCGTAGAACCTCTTTGCCTAACTAATTAATACTTTTCCTCAGTCACTAATTAGATTTATATTATATATTTGAATGTCCCTACCTTGGGTGAAATCAAGAAGTGAATCAAAAATAAATGGAAGACCTTCAACAAGTAAGTGTTATGTTTCCTAACTAAATAGACTAGCACTGGAGACAGGTCGGCTCTCTTCGGGCCACTATCCCCAGCACTAGCTATTTTCCCCGACTTAATATGTCAGTCCTATGGTCAGTCACAGTGGACTACCACTCAGGATAATAATAAGATAGGCAGACAATCAAAGCAGCTTCGGCTCTATTCGGGCCACTGTTTTAATTACCTACTTATGTTTCCTAACACTTAGCCTTTATTAAACCTTATACGTACTATCCAGCTTCTTCACCCCTGATCACTTTATCAAGAAAGACACAGATTCACTACATCACGAGTTTATATACACATAGGGTATTCTATTTGTAAGGGATGTCAGGTAATTCCATTTAACCAGGAAAATATCGTCATCAAAACGTTTGATTCAATACGAAAATAACATTGCACTTTCATATCTCGATACGGATACGTATAGGGATACGGATATGTCAGGTACAACAATCTCTATTGATGTACATGTACACAAATGCATCTTAACCGCATGTTAAGTGAGCATATGATTTTCTTTTTGGTAGAACTAGTTTTAGGAGAGTTTACATGCACATAATACTTTTCCATTTAAAAAAAATCAGATTTGTGCACTTTGCATTACGTTACTTTCATTGGTCGATATAACCTTCATTGTCGCTATACGGAGTAGTTGATTCGTAGTTGATTCGATAGGCAAGAACTTGTTCTACGTAAATGTATGGACAATTTCTTACACGAAGTAAATTATTGAAAAAAAAGTTGAAGCAAGAATTTCAAGAATTTTCTTCAAATTCGTCATTCCGTTAGTGGTATTGTTGATACAATGATCTTGTAACCAAATCCAATTTATCATTAAGTCAAATGCTAAGTGACGTTTTTCATAATTATTGTTAGTCCATTATTTGTGCTCTGAATTGACAACGGATTTTTAAATCACTGAACTAAATTATTTTTGATCGATTAGGTCAATTAAATTAAAAAAAAGTTCCTGTTCTTCACATACCCCGGTACATGTAAAAATGTAGGATTGATTGATTAATTATATATTGTAAAACGCCTATCTCGAAAACGTTTCACTCATACGGAGACGTCACCGTATACGAGTGAAAGGCTTCAAATTTTGACCATTACTCGGCACTTAGGGCCATTGAGCAGTGAGGGATCTTTATCGTGCCAACACCTGCAGCTGACACGGAGCATCAGTTTTTAAGGTCTCATCCAAAGGACCCGCAACTTTCACTTTAAAGTGATAAGAGCAAGGCAAAGGAACAGTTGCTACCAATTTTTTTTATCGACTTAGTTCAGTCGCGGCCGAAATACGAACTCACAGCCTCCTGATCACGGAGCGAGCGCTCTACCGACTGAGCTACCGTGAATGGTGTAATAATGTAGGGTGTATAGCATTAAACTGTTATGTAAATTCATATCATAATGTAATAAATTGTTAATTGATCAGTCGGTGTTTAAGGTTTTATAATTTATTGTAAGTCAAAAAATATGAATTTCACAAAATACAATTTAGAACAAATTTCGTAGATGTGACACATTGAATTTAGCAGAGATCTTAAAAGTGAAACAAGCCGTATTTTAAAAAGAATTGTCCAAAAATTTGACACAACTGAATTTAACAAAGAATGGTCCTAAACTTACTCACTCTCAAACCCACTCACATCTTATCTTTGACAACTCCGCCCATTTACGCACTGACCAGCCAATGAAATTAACGATAGAAAATTGAATGAACAGGGGGATACCTTTGAAATTTATTAACAACACTGAAAATAGGTAGAGCTTTGCATAACAAATTCAAAGAACACGAGTCTAAGATCTAACCATAAAGTTGATAACAAGTATGAGTAAATGACATTGATATCATGAGACAGAAAAGAAAAAATCAAGAATTAAATATTGGTAACATTTGCAAAAATGCTTTCCTAAACATCTAATGAAAACAATTAACTTTCAAATAAAGATGTCAGACAAGTCCCAAAAGAAATAGAACAATTATAAAAATGTATTCATAAATAATAATTTGTCATATAGAAACCATTTTAAACACATAATCATAACATATTAATGTCCATATTTTTTTTATATTTGGTCGGGAGTTATTATAACGTCTTATAGATAGGGTTTCCATAATTTCGATCAAACGATGTTTGTTTTAATTTGTTCAGCACATTGTAAAACTGTTTGATCAAATGCTGCAACGTGTAAGGACAATATTTGTAATAGAAATCGGAAAAGCTAATGACCTTTATTCTTACCGATCAAAAATTCCAAAACAAATTAAGTTTTTAATGCAAAAAGCTGCCATTCTGAAGGTATATTATCCAAGCAGTTTATTTGTCACAAGAGTCAGTTACTTTAAAGATGATGCACGAAGGAACGAATCGAATACAGTTTAATTCTTCTAACTAATAAACAACCCATTTCTCAAGCCAAAAAGGATACATTTGCTTCTCAATTTCAAAATTTTTAAAAAATATGGCTTACACACTCCCTCACCTGACACATATATGTAAAATTCATTTTCATCGTTAAAAAATATTCAGCCCTTGAAAAAACGCTGTGCTTTATGCTTTTGTATACGTTAAATCTATATACTGGAAATGGTGGTAAAATTTACTTAGAATAAATATGTATAAAATCAAAATAGTTCATGGAGGCTGGACACAGTTTTCCTTCCTCTGGCAACCGTGTACAGTTACATATGGAGGTGGTATACAGTCAGGGCAAAAAAGGCGTAACTGTACAAACACCTCTCCCTCCGATGATGATAAACCTTGTGAAGGATCTAATTATGTACAAAAAGCTTCACGATCCTGTAATACTCACCCTTGTTCTGGTAAAGCTAAAGAAGAGATGCGGGATATGGTTTTAAAGATACATTTTGTTTCTTTTTATAATTCCAACAAAATGCTTAATTATTATTGATAAAGCTGCATCTTATACTTAAATTGAATGGGAATTGGTCAGATTTCGTTTTTTATAGCGAGTGGGGGATATGTTCTGTCACCTGCGGTACTGGAGTAGAAAAGCGAACCAAAAGAAGAAAATGTGATAATCCGAAGCCACAAAACGGAGCACAAAACTGTACCGGTTAAAATATGTACACTTATAAAAGAGTGTGTAATTTGAGTCCTTGTCCAAGTATAACATAAAGGCTTTCATGATCAATTTTCAAAAAGAGTGTTTGTTAATATGAGATGAAGATTGCAAAGTGCATTTAAACATTTTTGAATGAAAGAGATTTGTTTTTATTCTAAGTCGATGGTCGATGGTCAGAATTTTTTTTCCACGTGGTGATTGGAGTCAGTGTTCTGTATCATGCAGCAGTGGATTCAAAGAACGTGTCTTAATTCGAACGTGCTCTAAACAGGCTCCTCTTTATGGTGGTAAACCCTGTGAGGGACGTAGCATTAGAATAGAAAACAAACAATGCACACGACAAGAATGTCCAGGTAAAAAGAAATACACAACTTAAAACAATTCAAAATTTGTATATATTTCGTGATTATTATTAAACATATGATTTAAAAATGCAATACTGAACTGTTTTTTTTTACTGCAATGTGTTTCTAAACAAAAATTTTATCACGTATGTACATGCACCTATATCAGACAAGCTCTGGTGGACTAGAATACCAGGATAATGCATATGCTATAGTAATTTTATAAATTCATGTATATAATTTGTCTGCGTTTAAGAACAGACGATATGTAAAAAGGAATTTGATGCTAATACTTACATTCTTTAACTATATTTATATAAAAAATGCAATGTTTATATTAAAATTCTGTAATTTAAAAGAGATCTTTCTTATACTTTGCAAATTGAAAATGCCTGAATGAAGATACCCAGAAATTGTTATTTCCCCTTTCAACATATTTTAAAGGCTGAATAATTGACTAAATAAAGAAAATATAAATTTTCTAAGTTCTTTTACTTAACAATATTTATCGTTACCTGACATCCATTGCAAAGCATTCTTCCATGTGATATAGTCTTACTTAGAATGAATTTAAATTAATAACAGTTCTTGCAAAAACCTTTGACATCATAAAACGATAGAAAAACATTTAGGCTTACGTTGAAGAAATCAACAGAATGTTTAAAAAACAGAGAACAAAAAATTAAAAACTGATTTTTTAAAAACGTGTTTTTGATTCAAATAAGTTTAATACTTTATTATTAAAACAATAGTATAATAACTCTGAATTTATAATTATTATATCTCTGTTCTGAATTAAGTTTGGCCCCATCGATGGACAGTTATGTGATGAATGCATAGCATTTGTACTGAATATTGTTCACAAACACATATCAATATCGCAAGATCAAACCCTATTTGAAATTAAGAATTTAAGTCATAACATGTACAATCTCTTAAACATTCTACTTTCTACTTATGTACTTGTGACCAATTTTAGTGTTTGCTAAACAATACACATCTTTTATTACATCTGAATCCATAGGAACAACTATCTAGAGTTGAATAGGTGGGAGATCTTAACTGTTAAACTACTTCGATTCTTTTCCTTCTTGATTTCTGTTTAAAAGCATCAATTACAAAACTATTATGTTTTGCAAGAATAAAATGGTCAACATTTTATAATTAGGTTTCGATCGTGTAATAAAACAAACAGTACAAACAGCAAATCAAATGTATACCTTAAAATCATTTCAGACTATTTTGATACTGTTTTTTAATTCCATATTTATAACTAATGAAAGTGTTGACCCTACCCAGAAAAGACATTACAGCAACAAGAAAGGAAAATAGTTTATGTAAAGTCTGTAAATTTACAAGTCTTAAAAATGTATGCACAGTCATGATTTATGACAATTTTTGCTATAAAATATCACAAGCAGAGCTCATTCATGTTAATTAAAAAAAATATTTTCTTTTTTAATTAATGTTGAAGCAATATATCTGGTACAATGATAATTGTGCAAACATTCTGTATTATTATGCTTCCTGTCAGTTTGTTTCTACATAACCCATACCCTACTATTCTCGCATAGTGTTCTAAGGATTTATATAGCGTAAGCATACTATGCCGAAATAGTGCACTGCTTCCATTTTTGAGGAAATTCCGACAACGCCCATACCGAGGAACGAACTCACGACCCCAAGGGGCGACTTCGATTGGTACCCGAGTACATGTACGTACTCAAGTTACTTGAGTTTCAATCGAACGACCATAGTAACTACTCAAAAATTCGTCATATGACCTTATGAACTCTACCCAAGATAACCCAGCCATACAGTATGTTTGTGTAAACATCCAGTCATGTGACGTCAACCAAGAGTTAATCCTCGGGTATGAATCGAAGTCGCCCGAGATTGTCAGTCCTACGCGCTACCGATTACGCCACATACGCCGTTATCTGTAGTATTGTACTAAAATATATAACGTGCGAGTACCCATTATTGCCGAAAAATACCACATTTGTCTTTGTCATATCCAAAATATGTTTATTTTAAATAATTTCTATACGTACACATGTATCTTTGTATTGTTCATTCAAAAAACATGAAATATTTTTTTCATTTGAAACAAGTCCATCTCGACTTACTTTCGGGCTAAAAATAAACCATGTCCGTGACCTTCGATAAACAGGAAGTAGAGTACCCATTATTGCCGCTTATATCTTTTTCTCGTTATTCATGTTATTCGCCAACTAATCGCAAAATAATCCAATTATTTATAAATTCATGACAATAAAAGACAGAAAAATGTCTTTAATGCAAATTTATTCAAAAGAATTTGATGTTCTATTTTAATTTTTGGTGATTATTTTTTGTTTTCGATGTTTCGATGCAACACACTCAATAAGCAGAAAATCTTAGATTGTATGAACACATTGTTTTAAGGGTGTGTTGTTTTCAAATTTTGTAAAAAACAAAAAAAAAGTTTTTAATTGATATGTGTGTTTTGCACTTGAATTCACTTTGTACCCAGTCGATGTCGAACATTAAATTTAATTTGCTAAATTTCCCTTATGATCTTAAACATTAGTACATGTACGTTATCAATCAAAATCAATCATCAGAACTCTAATAAAATTGCCAGTTTCCTCATAGTTCATTTTCATATTTACAATATAGTAATAAATTCAATATTCATAAAGAAAACAGGATTGCACATTACATGTATTTATTTCATGAAACATGTAAGATGAGTACGTTTTCTAATTGTGTTTTTCGGAAAGGATTGGAATTAAAAAAAAAAAACTCAGTCGGTATTCGTTTGATATATGACACTTTTTACTATAATAAAAACATAAAAAGGGTCAATGCGCACTTGTCGAAGGGGAAGCAAATTCAGTATTTCCTTACAATTACACAGAGATTATTAAAGAATACATGTATCCCATAAGGAGGACCCCAGTCTAGTACTTTTATCTAGATCCTCCAATGTTTTTGAATATTTTCAGGATGTACTTGTTTTGATAAAATATTATCAGCTCAGGTTAATGATATAGATTACTTATCTTAAGTTTAACATGTATAAATTAGAACGTTTTTGTTTCACGGTAACTGTTATAGAAAGAAGTCTTTTAGATTGATGAATGTTCATTTGGGAAAATAAGCTAATAAACGGGGAAAAAAATAATAACTATCCATAAAATGAGGTTCTTCATTTGGATCCTTTTGTTTTTTGTGTCGGGAACTACATTTGCAGTTGATGATGCACTGAGAAATGTACTTCAGGAGATAGATGAATTGAAAAAGACAAATACTGAGCAAGAAAACAAAATACAGTTATTGCAAAGTACCTTGAATTATTTATTGACAGGTGAAATGCAAAAACAACAACGGAAAACAGAGAAAAAGAAAGAGAAAAAGAACCCAGACTATCAGCAGAATGAGAAGCGTGACATGCAAAGCTATGGATTTACATATCAGGTCCGTCTAACTGTGTTTAATCTTGTAAAGATGAAAAATGAAATTAATTATCTTTTTTAGTTTAATTTCAATAATTTATAGAAATATTAGTTGAAAAGTATTATACATCATCTTAACTGATATTAGGTTTCATTTCTTAGAATAAGAGACTGTCATCAAAAAGTGTACTTGAGGAGAAAGATTTTTCCAGAGATTCCCTACGCCCAAGAATAAAACGAAGCAGTGTGTACAGTATATCGTGTTTTATCTTAAATTCAACATTTCTCTCTCATTCCCATAATGCATTATTTTATGCTGTCTTTTATATTAAGTTCTAAATGAATAATTCAAAACTTGTTTGATTGTTGCCTGGAACTGTGCAAGTCTAGGCCAAATTACATATATCAACTCACTTGAAATACAGTTTTTAAAATTACTTTTTGTAAGAGTATTCTGCATAATATCACACACATATTAACAGTCATATACTTCTAGGTCAACTGAAAAATAAAACGTGTAAACATCGTATAAATCTATAGATTAATATTTATCGTTGGTCTTCCCTACAAAACCTCTCACTTATTATCTTGTGCTCCTTATAACAGCAAACTTTGATAACTATCTTAAAGTTTATATAATTATCAATCATGAGCATTGTAAAAATATCATTCTGGATGTAAATAAATAACTGTATTATTCACTTATAAATACTGTTACCTGTAGCTTTTGGTCTGCTAACAATATCTCTGTTTTGCTACGAAAACCTTGATCTTTGCTAGAATCTTTGCTAAGGTTCTGCTATAAGACTTTGAAATTGTGCATGCATCTACCAAACGTAGTAGAGATCATTGAATTTCTTGTAAAATCTCATACCATTGTGTACCAGTATTTTTATCGCAAGACGTAAAGCTTTGGGCTATTCTTAGTTACTTTTGTAACCCATCATAACTTTTGAATGGATGGGGCATGTGCTATTATGTTTATCATAAGTGTTTTGTGTAACGAAACCTTATTTGGGTATGGCGATTCTTTCCTTCCTTTCATTGACTTTGGAGTTTAGCCTATTTTGTTTAATCTATAATTTTTGAATAGTTTCAGATACAACATGAATATTCAAATTTGTTATTTATTATTAGATTTTTATATCTATTTTTTTATAACCCGACACTGGAGTTTAGCCTACTTTAGAAAAAGAAACCCTGACTATTTCCTTTTAAAAGTGTGTACTGTTTGCATCATGATCAGTATTTGTTTACTTTTCTAACCTTGTTTGACCTTCTATTCTTTTGTTAAATGTTTACCTTAGATTTTTTTTAACTTTGCTAAATACTTGATATAGCACATGTGTATTCCTTTGAATGTGATCTCTTTTTCAAGTTACACAATTTTAGTTATCCAAAACTACGGAATCATCGGATCAAAATCACCAACACAGCCCCAACAAACTGTTCATGAAGGTGAGGCCAATGATTTACACTCTTTATTACAATACAGTACTGAAAAATTAAAGATTCTCAGTCATGGCCGTAGCCAGTGCATCAAATGAAATTTGAACATAGATTGAAATTTTTAGTAATAATAATAATTGTTATAATAATGATGATAATTGTTGATGTTTCTTTATTTTAAGTTGGGTTTACGGCAGTTAGACATCAGGGTCAAGCTGTACATGAAGGTGAAGTTCTCATTTTTGATACAGTCATTACAAACACAGGTTCGGGGTATAATCCAACTACAGGAATCTTTGTGGCTCCATCAGAGGGACTCTACGTCTTTTTTTCGACATTGAATGTGCAAAGGAAAACGGAGACACGTTAACAGAACTTGTAAGAGACGGCGTTCGATTAGGAATTCGGACATACTGTCATGGAGGTGGAAACTTTAACAAGAGCGGTGTGTTAGGTGTACTTCATCTCAATGTTGGTGACAACATATGGGTTAGAATGTACGAATGCAACAATAGAAGATTTGGAGGAAACACAATCTTTTCTGGATTTTTAGCTTAAAGGTTGTTTACAATTAGGGATTAAGATGGACTAATCAGAAACATTAGCAAATCAAACGACTTTTACCGTAATCGAGTAGAGTTAGTGAAAATGTTTACTGAAATAAAATTCCAAATCATTTGTTTTTGCATACAAATAATGTATATAAACATATTTTAAGATCTTAAAAATGTTTTGTTCTATTTCATGTCTTAAAACTTTTTAATTGGTACATGTAATAATAAATTTCGTTTGTATTAATCTACAAAAACTCAAAATGAATATTCTGAATAATTTTCTTACTATTTCCAATTTATTATTTTTGTTGGTATACCATGTAACAACAAGAAGTGTTTGTGAAAGACCATGCGTCCGGCGGCAAAAAAGTTCTAAAAAACAATTTTTAGCATTTTTAGCATGTAGGTCCCTGTCAAGGTCACTCATCAATGTACCAAATACTTACACAACACGTAATTGCACAATTAATGGCCGTAACGGTTCACAGCACAGTTAAGGTTACAATGAGGAGGCGGGGCCTAATTTGTACGGGAAATGTTTACTATGACGTCACACATAATATAAGGTCTTAAAAATACCACAAAATGAAATTATTTGCTATTTCAAACAGCTGGACAGTTGTATACTACATACAAACTTACTATTACAAGCAGTTTTGTTGTTTGTTTAATACCACACAACAGTATATAAACGATGCATCGATCGCAATGCACTTGTCAATGTGACGTAATCTCGAAAAAATGACACAGTTTGTACACAGTGAGAGGCTGATCAAGTCACATATTGTACAATGAAGAATGTCTTTTGTACTCAAATAAAATTTCATTAGCAATAAAATAAAAAGTCCTTAACTTGGATGCAATGTCTGTTTTAGTATTTTATTGATAAACTGTACGCGCATTCTCCAGACAAGCGATACTGTCGTGTGTTTGTATGCAGTTTCATTGAAAAAGTAATGGAAGGGCCCTAACAAATCGATTTATTGCAAGGGCATACCCTCAATGTATCTTGTCAAAACTTTACACATAAACTCAAGAAGCATTAAGATATATTTGAAAAGTGCTGCGAACCTCTTGAAATCTTGCAAATAAATTAATTATAGCTATATTTAATGTAGTTGACTAGCAAAATGTTCAACCTGTCGTCCAACAAATTAAATTTTACCAATTAAAAAAGGGAATCTATATAGGTTCGCAACACTTTTCACAAACTACATATAGTGTTGAAAAGGATTATAAAATAAACTAAGATTTTTAACTAGGTTATGCCCTTGCAATATTGAAATTTATAGATGATCTCTAAACTGCAAGTATAATTGTCAAAATCATGTGACGTCGACATCACATGACAAGTCTTAATAAAAAATCTAAATGTCCCCAACATGTAGATTTAAACCACATAGCATTTTTTATATCAGTGAATTTCTAAAAAGAATCGCCCATCCTAATAAAGTATGTATTTTTTATCTTAAAAAATCGCTGATATTTCCATTTGTAACCTTAACTGTGCTGCGTTATAATTAATCCGATAGGTATCAGGCTCAACTAAGTGCTTTTCGACGGTTATCGGCGATAGTTCATATGATTTAAAAAGTATCTCAAGAGACAACTAGAGGTACTGTGAGCAATAATCTCACAAATTGATTCCCCCTTTTCCCATAACCTCCATATTTTGCTATATATTGTCTAACGGTATTGTGCATGTAAAGAGGACTAACTCGTCATATCAAATGTTATTCAAAAGCCTTTATATGTGACGCCATATAATAGGTAATAATTGAATGGCTATATGTCCGTGTTTTGCTATGGGAAACCTGAAATACGTGTCGAATAAAGAAGTAAAATAAGAGGACACATTGGCAATGTGTAATAAAGATTCTGTGAAAGTTTTATCTAATCTCACCCAGTATATTTATTTTCATTCTTGCTTATATCTATGCGTTGTTTGTAAAATTAATATTATTAAAAATCAACAGTCTGTTGCTGTGTATCTTTTTGAATGAAAATAAAAATTTATCAAGTGACCTTTTATTTAAATAATATTAATACATTTATTAGAGCTTGAACCATCAAATAACATGTAGTTTCAAAAGTTTCCTACCTATTCTTAACCCTAAATAATTGGACATCGACTTTGAAGCATCACCCAAATGACACATGACCTTCCCTTACATACCGCGCCTTTTGGCCACCGACCCCACCCCCTTTTTTCAATTTTTTCAAAATGTTATTACATATACATTTTTCCTCGTGGTATTAGTTTACGCTTCGTACGCAGTCACAAATTTTCCGATAAATCTTGTCCCATTGATTTTAGTGTGAATATATAAGGCATATATTAAGTGGATTTTAAGATGTCTGAGTGATTTTCTACCAGCGGATTGAACAGAAAAAAGATTCTGCGGAATTTTGTCCCCGTGGTAAAAAGTATGTCTAGAGTATTTATTTATTTATTTATTTTTTTTTTTTTGGAAAAATTGAAAGAAAACTGTTTTCATATCCATGTTTAAACCATATTATGCACTTTTGATAAAATATATATTACTTATATACATAATAAAACAAACAAATAAGATTTTGTTTCAGTCCTAAGAAAATACACGTGTCTTCCGCTTTCTCTAAAGGAAACACCTAGTAGCCATACAGTAGTATTTAATATGTGTTCATTTTATTTTTAAGATCATTATTGCCAATGCACATTTATTGTCAACGAAAAGTACTCTTCTGACTAGTAATCGATTCCACTGGTAGACAAAATCACTATTATCTAATGTGACGTATATTTGTTGGAATTTTAGTGGACAATTATACACTTACATGTTGTTAATTAAAGTACATATGTGATGATCTATTATTTTCTAATTGTTCTCCTTTTACACATGTTGGAATAATACGTTGTTAGAAGGACAAGGCGTGCCCCATTCCAATCCCTTAATAATATCCCTTAGGCTCTGACTTTTAAAAAAGTTTATCCTTCAAAATGCATTGCTGGTAGTTTTTAGCGGCGGTAGTGCGTCTAATCTTTGAATTAAAATAAAAACAGGGACAGGAATTATTAAGTGACATTTGTCTCGATTTGAATTCGCCTTTTTCTCAAGCCATTTTTTTATGCATATATAACGCCATGTATGAGAGAGATAGTGGAATTCAGATAATAATATATCTGATAAAATCTTTAATTGATTATTAAAGTTAAGCTTTAATGCTTTAACGATTATCCATGTCATACCAGAGTACACAAACAGAAATTATTGCGAATCACATAATAATTTTCTCCCAGGTAGTAGATGTAATACAACAGTCTCCAGTGTGAAAAAAAATGTTTAAATGAATATCGAAATGTTTCGATCTTACAGTTAAAAATCCTGTTCTACAGATATATTTTCGCAGTATAATTTATTTCATCTCCAAATTTACTGAGTTATTGTATCAACAAAAGTGTTTTCAGAGTGTCTCCTATTTTCAGAGTGGATGGAAATTGCGGATAAGGTGGGTCGTATGTGGCAACGCACTTTGAAAAAATTACGCACTTTGAAAATTTTTTTCAAAGTGCGTTAAAATTGGGACCAACTCAACGCACTTTGAAAACATTTTTCAAAGTGAGTTAAGAGTCTACATCAATATATTTTACCATTGAGACACTTAACCCACTTTGAAAAAAAATCATATTTTAGTCATGGAAAGATTTTATATGGTATTTATCTTTCAAAAAAACTAAGCCTAACCCTAACCTCGAAAATGAATTGATTTTACTCCCGTCGAAAAGAGGAGAAGTCCAAATCTTTATCTTTCCAATACATAGGTGTCGGTTACAAACGAGGGAGAGGAGCAATAAACCTAAAAAGGGTACGCTGCATTTTCAATGCTTATACGATGTATATATCTATCCAAAATAAGTGGGGGGCTATGCCCCTCATCCCCTCTCCTGGCCCTTCGCCCAGTCTTGATGCCTATGCTATACTCAAAGCATTCATATAATTATGTATTTACCTAACTGGTATGACGTTGAAAACTTTCAATAATAAATGAGTTAATTAAAACAGATGAAAACTATAAATTTTTAAGTATAGTAAAACATATGAGAGAGAAAGAATTTTCATAGTTTTGAACAATCAAATTGGCCCCTTTTTATTATAATAAATGCTAAGTTGCTTTAAGCTGTTCTCTGTTAGTGCTTCCTATACACCTTTACATCTACTTATCAAAGACTAGAATTTAAAAAAAGAAGAAACGAATTAATGAACTTAAACAATCGTCACTCTTTTTTATAAAAACCCTTTAATTTTCCTTTTTATTTTATCAAAACCTTCAATATTTAAAACGTCAAAATCTCAGGTCCTACAGTGACTTTATCATAAAAAAAGATATCAAATTAGGATCTGTTATTTACATGTATCATACCGATTATTTGAAGGAATATTGATCAATCTTTACATTTTTTTCAAAGTGCGTTAATATGGTCGATATTAACGCACTTTGAAAAAAAATTCAAAGTGCGTTTGCTTGGTCCCAAATTTTAACGCACTTTGAAAAAAATTTTCAAAGTGCATAATTTTTCAAAGTGCGTTGTTACAGTCGTAAGTCGATAACTATAAAGAAACAAAGAAAGAAGCAAATAATTAGCATGATAGGGTTTGAAACTAAAATGATTATATAAAAGTGTCTTTATCATTTCATGTCGAAAACGAAAGGGATACTACTGTGTTTATAACACAGCCGTGCGAAAGTATAAAATGCAGAAAAGAAATCAATTACAAAAAAACCAATTAATTGACTTTGATAAGATTTCTCATTGCTTTACTAGTATTTATTCAATTTTATCAATATACTTTGAATACATATGGCGAGGCTTTAAAATTAAGATTAAAGTAAAGTAATTAATTATATATAAAAGTTGAACTGCGTTGAATTGATTGAGGCTTTTGTAGTTGCAATTTTTTTTTACGTACTTATGCATATTCCCTGCAAAGAACAAATGAATAAAATTTAATCCAATTTAGCGATGTTATTTTATCACTGTCATTATTTGAGTCGATCTAGAAATTTAAATCGAAAAATCAAGATATTGAAATTACATTTGTTAAACAGACATGCATTTTTGAAATTATTTTCAAATAAAAAAAAAACATATTATATAAAACAAAATGAGGTTCCTCAATCTTTTACATGCTAGTAATTATTATCCCATGACCGACAAATTTTTCTTTGATCTTCACAAGGGTGTATTTCTCATATCAACAAAAGTGTTGTGATATATTAAATATCACATATGTGATATAAAGCTAGTGATATCCAACCGTTATACCCAAGATGTAGGAGGAGCTATGCAAATGAGACAAAACTTCGTTTCTAGATTTCAATGAACTAACAGAAACAAAAAAAAAACACACAATACAGATAGTTAACATCGTTTAAATCAAAATGCACAAATCTTTACAAAAAAAAAAACACTGACACGGTCTGGCGGAGCAATTCTCGAAGCGGATAGCTTCATCTCCCATAGGAATTCGCACATTCAATGGTAGTTTCCTTCCGGGCATCCTCTGAAAAGTTCATTTCATGAACACTTTGCTCTCATGCACAGTAGAATATCGGAACAGATTTGATATAAAGTCCTCGATCGGGGGTAGGGAAATTCGTATGCGCCCCTGGCTTCAATTACAGTGTACAAAACATGATATAGTGTTCGAAAGTTCTTGGTATATAAAAGTGAGTATTTCGGGAATGATTTTAAACTCACCAAGTTGTTGTTTCGCTGAAATTTCCAGTCGATGAACACTTGAACTATGTTGACTGCCCATGAACTGATGAATTGTTACGGCGTGTGGTTTTTCTTTCTTGATTTTATGCGCACTTATTTCACTGGCAGACACATGTTTTCCGAATCTGTATAGCTAGTATTTTCAGTCCATTCCGTAAAATTTTCCACTTATTTCACTGGCCGACACATGTTTTCCGAATCTGTATAGCTAGTATTTTCAGTCCATTCCGTAAAATTTTTCCGTTTCAATTCCAGAAATGATCCAAAACACCAACACGGTAAATCGAAATTCATAAAATTCCTGGCCACATGGGCCATTTTTAAATCCGATCGCCTGAGTTCATACAATCTGAACTGCTTGACTCGATTGAAAATGATCTTCGTCGTAGGCTTGCTGCAAAAACGGCGATTATTTACGCTATAGACCCCTTCTACTACTTTCTCCAAATCCATAGAATACAAATGAATTGATTATTTCAAGAAAATAATCACGTGGTACAGTACAAAGAAAATTTACCAAATTTGTAAATCCGTTACTTGGATACCAAAAACCCTTCGCGTTAAGACTATCACGTGGTTCTGATTCAGAGTCTTTATTAGTTGATGCAAAGAAAATACCTAATATGGGAAGAGGTCAAATGAAGGGTCATGGGATAAATCAGTTACATGATTGACAGCTCGATGATGCATACAAAATATCGTTTCGTTATTGCAAACTCGGAGGCTAACGCCTCCTCGCTTGCAATAACTCAACGATATTTTGTATGCATCATCGAGCTGTCATCATGTAACTATTACAAATTTCACAAAAAATATAAAACAGTAAATGTTAGTTTTATACACGCTTTGATATAGATATGAACAAGCAGGGTATTTTTTTGTCGTCATTTAATTTAAATTTTGTAATACGTACATCCTAAGAAACAGGAAATAATAAAGGATCACAAATGAAATAATTGATTTCAGATTTTAATTCATAATACATTGAAGTTGGAACTTTGAAGAGTTCTGTCAACAGCGATGTTTACTTTCGCTTTATTCGAGAAAGAAAAATGACCCCGAGAATCCATCGGCAAAATTTTCTAAGAATAGAAATTCAATAAGTTGTCCGAAGTCTTTAAATAGCATTTGGAAATTCTAGATTTTTAAATACTACACTGACCATGTATATAAATACAACTCTACAAATGACCACATCAAGCAAACTTTCATACAGCCATCCTTAATAGTCGAATTTTAATCAGGTCAGTGATAACTATGTAACACTATTCATTTAATCAAATATTCAATTATAGTTTCTCAAATATTACTGATAATTTATTTTATGAGAAAATCTAAGATGTTGAAAATATAACTTAAAAGTAATTATTTTTCTCTAATGACAATAATCGATATTCAAATGATAACTTTTTTTTATTAAAAGTAATGGTAACATTTATAATCTCAACGATATATATATATATATATTTAATTTCGCGAAAAAAAAAAAACGTTATGATAGCCATTTCTTTTGTTAAATACAAAAACATCTTTCAGCATTTTTAAATGGTTGTTCGAAAATCACAAATTATAATAGTTTTAGATTGGTTTTCTTTCATTTCACGTTAATCGTAAACAAGAAAAAAAATCCTTACTCCATTTTAAATAAAAACTCTAAGGTCTGAATCTCAAGGAGGAATCTACCTGTTCACAATAATTTTCGTTTCCGATGGACATAGATGAATAGTCTTGAGGCTTTAATTCTTCCTCTTTTGGGAAATTTACACATTTTTTTCAAAATATTTATGATTATATGCTTATTTTGTTAGAAGGTAATAATGGATAAATTCACAAGTTTCCTGAGTGGCGCCCAGAGTCTGGCAGGTGCTCTAGGAACAAATGGCGAAGGACAGGTAAAAAAAAATATTGTTTTTAGTTCTTTACAGCTTTCAACCATTAGCCCTTTTTTCTTAAAATTCCACCTTCATGTAAACATGTTAACGAATACATACTTTAGATACAGACAATTTACATATCACAAGTAATTCTATTATATATAGCTATAGAAAGCATGAGAACGTATTTCATGCTCATTGCTGAAAAAAGAATCATGAATACATTAATTTATATGTAAAATATCAAAATATAATAAATTATTTTTTTATGATATCTGAGCATAATTTGTTCCCTATATCTATATATGACATAGAATGACTGTGTTAACGTAATCTCGTATACATGTGTAAGTGCCGGATATTTATTCAATCGTATCAATCATATTTAGTTTGATCGAGGAAATGGAAAAATCGTCAAGTGGTCCTTCAAAGGTCAGATCATGGGGTTTGAGTGGAAGAACATAGGGATCTGTGTAGACCAGGCGACAGGGGAAACAGCCACGGCCGTAAAACAGAGCAGGGACGGCTCCATCGAGCACTCCATGAGAGACCTGTTCCAGAAACTGGCGGCAAGGGGGGCACTATAAATGGCCCCATAGACAATTCATGAGGACATTTATGTGGCTTAGATTTTAGTTAATTATA
>PRKT01000318.1:0-63095 GCA_003671525.1 Saccostrea glomerata
AGGTTATATTTGGCTTATATATAGTTACTTAAAAATCAGCAGTAGTGCATTTCCGTAAAAGAGGATCCCGCAGTGATTTCCAGTATAAACTCAATTAACGATAATATTCTACAATACGAGTCGGATTACAAATACCTTTGTGTTATATTCCATGAAAAGCTTACTTTCCAAAATAATGCCGATACTTTGTCAAAAGCAGGTGGACGTGCTTTCGGAGGGATGGTTTCTAAAATTCGTCCATATAAAGATATAGGGATTTCAACTTTCGAAAAAACTTTCTGAATTGTGTAGCACCAGTTTTGGACTATTGTAGTGAAATATGGGGTCTTCGAAACTATCACTACATTGAGATGGTACAGAATCGCGCACTTCGTTTACTTACTACTTGGGGGTTGTTCACAGCACAGAATTTACACTACATGGAGAATTCTGTTGGAAGCTGCCTTTCCATAGACACTGCACTACGGAAGCGTATTAGTGCCACGCAATATTTTTTTTTAAAGTTGGTAATTCCAACTTTAATCTTGACTTTTCCAACTTTAAAGTTGGTAATTCCAACTTTAATCTTGGCTTTTCCAACTTTAATGTTGGTAATTCCAACTTTATTCTTTGTTTTTCCAACTTTTATCTTGGCTTTTCCAACTTTAAAGTTGGTAATTCCAAGTTTAATCTTGGCTTTTCCAACTTTAATGTTGGTAATTCCAACTTTAATCGTGGCTTTTCCAACTTTAAAGTTGGAAATTCCAAGTTTAATCTTGGCTTTTCCAACTTTAAAGTTGGTAATTCCAACTTTAAAGTTGGAAATTCCAATTTTAATCTTGACTTTTCCAATTTTAAAGTTGGAAATTCCAACTTTAAAGTTGGAAATTCCAACTTTAAACTTGGTTATTCCAACTTTAATCTTGGCTTTTCCAACTTTAAAGTTGGTAATTTCAACATTAAAGTTGGTAATTCCAACTTTAATCTTGGCTTTTCCAACTTTAATCTTGGCTTTTCCAACTCTGACTTTTAACGTCTAAGAAAGGATTTTATTATTTATTTACTTATAAATTTTTTGCTTGTCAACAAAAAAAAAATCTTGGATCCGCGCCAGTACGGAATTGATACATTTAGTTATGTTGTATATTTAGCAGAAATGTTTCATTTGATTAAATAAAATTTGATTACATTGAGTATTTAATTGCTGTCTCATTCTTTCATACAATACATAATAAATGGCTAATATCTGTAATTGGTTATGATGGAATCCTGTCATGTACGGAATACTGTATACATAATTTATATGAAGTTTTTCTCAATAGAATTACACAAGAGGTCTTAAAGGAATCTAAGGATTTCTAAGTAAAAGTTGGAAGTTTATGTAAGGTCATAAGCAAGGTCAAGGTAAAAAAAAATAAAACAAACACAGATAAAAAGAATTCAACAATTTATTTTAATGTGCTAGTATTTTTTTTTTCATAGTAAAAGTACCATATTATAAGTAACTCCCCATAATCCCACCCGCTCTTCTTGCCCCCCCCCCCCCCGCCATTTCGACCCCCTACCCCTTGATTGCAATGATAAATTGCTAACAAATCTATTTCGGTGTGTTATATTCACATTAATTAAGTTTGTGTTACTTTGAATTCAACAAAAGAAACAACTTAGAAAAGCGGACAGAAAAGCCAAGATAAAAGTTGGAATTACCAACTTTTAAGTTGGAAAAGCCAAGATTAAAGTTGGAATTACCAACTTTAAAGTTGGAATTTCCAACTTTAAAGTTGGAAAAGCCAAGATTAAAGTTGGAATTACCAACTTTAAAGTTGGAATTACCAACTTTAAAGTTGGAATTACCAACTTTAAAAAAAATATTGCGTGGCACGAATACGCTTCCGTACTGCACTAACGCTGTAACCTTTTTTTAAACAAATTTTCTTAGGCAGACGTCAAAATATTTATACCTTTCATACATGCACAGGCAATCTCTGTTGTATAAAAAACGCCATGCATAATATTTGTGTATATACTAGTATTTTATATATTTTGTTAAATGTGACATATAGGTTCGATGGGCCTGGTGTTTGGATATTAATCGTATTACATGTTTTTCATTGTACTGTATAACACATGTCACTATAATAATCAATTTATTTACTTACTTACTTACTTACTTACTTACTTACTTACATGCATCATAGCTACGGTTGTACAATTCTTAAGATTTCAATATATATAGAAAAAAATCACTTAATGAATAACATTTGAATGTTAAACCATGAAGTTGCATTTTAGCTGCAACCCTCACATATTTTACAACTAACTACTACAATTTTGCAACTAATCGCGAGTGTAGATGGTATAGTTTGCTCATCTTTACTTGATCATATCAGACTGTTGAAAGAAATATTTGGGAAATGTGTAGACCGAATCTCCCATTGCATCCTACATCATTTCTTTTTTTTTTTTTTTTTTTTTTGTACAGGATTATCTTTATACATCGGAGAGAATTCAAACAGCACTATAACTGTATAACATGAAAAGAAGATACATTCATATGAATGCGGGTTTATTACATTCCTTATATACCAACAGTTCTCCGGGGACAGCTTTGATTACTTATTATATTTTAAATCAATAATCTATAAATTGTCATTTTTCTCTTCTAAACTTAAAAAAAAAAATATTGTCGCTTAACTTATTGTAAAATTAATAATACATTAGCTATTATTGTTTAGTTTAAAAAATAATTCTAGGATAATGAAATGACCATATATATTAATTTCTAAATCTTTATTTTCGATCCTAGAAAGGGAAATAACGCTGTAAAGCGAATCCTGTAGTAAGAAGACTTTATTATATACCCATCAATTTCCTTGTTTTTGTTACTGTTAATTTTACAGAGTTTGATCCGATTTTCCGGATCACCACACTGTGGTTTTCTGAATCCATATCACCACTCTCTGAAACTGATGACGTAGTACGCAAAAACATGACGTTATTTTTTTGCGCGTTAAAAAGTCCATCGTTATTATGCTTTGTTTAATGGATAAATATCATATAATTGATCTTTAAAGTTTTATTCTGCTATATTTAGCTAGTTATAAGGGGGTATATAATAAATTTATCATTATAACAGTAACTTGATCCGAAGAGCCGTATCACGTCTCGTTGACAGGCGCGGATCATCAGATCAAACTCGACGCTTCGCGTCTCGTTAGATCTGATGATCAGCGCCTGTCAACTCGACATGATACGACCCTTCGGATCAAGTTACTGTTATAATAATATATATATATATCGGACATGAGACATTTTGAAAGCAAGAACTAAAACTATTATTTTATTTATGTATTATTTATTTTCCCATAAATTCAACGTTTAATAGTTTTTTTTTTTTTCGTAAACCCGACAAAAGACCTTACTTCGAGATATCGACCATGTAAAGTTTGGACGGGTCCATCTTTTTGAGCGAGGGTGTCTTAACTTAAACTGAACGTGAATTTTTTGTGTTCTTTTTCATCCTAGCTGGATTTCAAGGAATTTTAATCAAATTTCTTGGTTTTATCTATTTTTATAATCTCACATTCTGTTTGATTAATATTAAAGCAACTAGAGTTTGGAGTTAAACATACCCATCCCCTTTTGCTAACTTCCGAGAAACAATATCTACAGTGACGCCCAAGATCTATATTTAAACAATCCATCCCCATCATTTATTGCTTTTTACTTTTGAACAAACTGACATTTAAAATAAAATATGTCCAGAGTTTAAAACCTATTAGAAAAAAAGAGATATTAAATACGCATTGTAGTGATCAGACATAATTAATCCTATAAATGAAGCTCCGCCTACATACATCATTATGATTGTCAGGAATAAAGTATTAAGTCAATTATTTCCTTGGTTGTGATGAAGTTTTACATCATATAAATCTGATTTACAAAGGCAGTAAATCATTTATTATAAGATCTGTCAGAGCCATGAAAACGTGCAGTGTTAATGGGGATATTGAACTATATAAACTATTCCAAGAAATTTGATTTGCTTGGAAGATAATTGAATGAGATTCTGAGCAAAACAAACTTATGTAAGAGATATTTAAAAGGACCGTTTTATTAATCAAATCACATTCTCAAAAAAATATCTCATATATATATATTTTTTTTCATTTTAACTTTTTTCAAAGGACTGAAAAGAAAAAAAATCCTTATTTTAATCCTTCTTCCCATTTAAGTCGCTTTATCTATTAGATTTATATGAATATATCAAAATTTAAAAACAAAGATGACAGAAATGAAGTGAGTTGTACACGTGAATTTTAACATTCTTGACGACAGCAAACTCTTATTTCCCGGGTTCGTTTGTGTAGGCTTTTAATCCTCTTTGCAAATCGTCGATAAAAGATTAAAAGAAACTTTTGTGTCAACGTTCAATTTTATGGGTTTTTTTTCTATTTCATAGATTTCAGTAGGAAGAAAACTTTAAATATTAAACCTTTTTAAGAATATATACATATGAAAATGATATTTAATTAAATATTTTGAAGAAAATAGTAATTTTCATCTTGTGTCTTTCTTCGTGACAGAATTAAATCCCTGTAAATTTGGGCTGCCTCTCCATGTGAATGGAAAAACCAAAATCTGCCTTCCCTTTGGTATACACCAGTGTCCTAGAGGATTCCAGTGTGTTGGGACATCAGAAACATCAGCTATTTGTTGCCAAGGTAATGCCACGATGTGCTAAAGATACATTGTACTGTATGTGTTCCCAAAAATGCAGGCTTCGTATTTAAGTGGCTTTAATTGACAATCAGACATTGGCGCACTTATTTCATGAATACATGTACCGCTAAGAAATCACAATTATAGACATTAATACAATATAAGTTACAGAAGTGTATAATGTTAATTAATGATTACGCTAGCAACCCAATGCCTAGTGGTTGCGGTTAATTCTGACTACGCCAATTTATGTCCACATACAACATTTCATGCAGTCACATTCATAGTTTTCTATTCTACAATCCTATTTAGGCAACTTTCTGCCAGCTTTTTATTTTTTTAAATTTTTAAATTCGAAAAGTTATCGATTTCATTACGGGAAATTGTACAAAATTTAATTTGAATTCCGCTTTTTTAACTTAGTACAAACCAGATGTATATTTCCTAAAATGTCTAATGAAATATAAATTGTGACATAGCGCTGATCCATCTCAGACTGAACTTTAAATAAATGTAAACAAACAGGAAATTTACAGTGTATGAACGTTAAAAGCAGAAAGCCAGGACTTAGTGAAAGTCGAATAAACGTGGATTGATGAACAAAATAAGCTATTTCTATGGAAAAGTTTTGGATGTTTTTTCCTTGCATTGCTGTTATTCTATCGTAAAAAGACAATCAATTTAAGAAGTACAATTATCGGAATGATCCTGGGGCCAGGTCCCTAATACAAGAAAGAATCATCTGTTGACCAGTCAATTGACTTTCTTCGACATTTTACGTTTTGTTGAAAGATAATTTATTCAAATACACATGTACCCTTTTGCTGTACTGTGGCAATCAATGAGAAAATATACTTGCTAACTGTAAATATAACTTAATACACGTGTTACTTTTTTTTATTTTCAACACCATAATAAGCTATCTCTTTACTGTGGCGACTGGATCACATCAGTGTTGTAATCATATACACCTCTGTGACGCGAAGTTTTTCCAATGACAAGATTTGTTTCCATTGCAAATGAAATCAGCATTAACATCATCACTTTAAAAATATTTTCGTAAACTGCAATTGGATGGGAAAAGGTCGCAACAGTGTTCATTTTAAGAAAAAGGTACGAAATATATTCTCTTTCAATTCAAACACGACCATGGCTGAAGCTATAGATACAGTTTAAACACTCTTAAGAACACATTTTGCATAATCCAGATGTTAAGTTTGGTTGCAATTTAATTTTATCAAAAGTTTAATCAATCAAAAAGCGATCAGGATATTTTATTAATTACAAAAAACCCATTCCTATATCAGTTATAATCGTCAGCCTCGGAATATTTTAAATAGAAAAAAAGAGAGTAGTGATATGTAGAATGCTTTCATTAAGAACAAAATGTACCTCATAACTTCATTTAAAAAAAATATTCATCACCTGCATATGGAGTGTATACCTTTCTGTTGTTTGGTATACAAGAGTATGCTCTACGTGTGAACACTTTATAAAATGAGGTAAATGATTGACAAATATTGACAGACAACTTAATGAAACAAAAATATTAGCTTATACAATGTCATAATTTCGTATACTAATTGTTAAGCCTTAATTAATACACTGGTATACACTAGAATGACGACGGATTTTTTTTTTGTTATTTCCTGATCATGACAAGGAGCATTGGGCAGATGTGACCAGATAACAAAGAAGGATATGGAGATAACAAACAGTATTCAGTCTCAAAGTCCATAAAACAATACAAAATAGGAGTAGAGCAAATACGGATCCCCGGAATATCAGAGGTAGGATCAGGTGACATGGAGGAGTGAACATCCCCTGCTGACCGGTCACGCCCGTCCTGTGCTCCTTGTTATGATCAGGAAATAACGGGAAAAATCTGTCGTAAAGGGGGGCTTTCTACACCTATAAAGTATAACTTATTTTTGTTGCATGAATTTGTTTCTAATAATAGGCCCCATATCCGATAAAATAAGGTTCCAAAGTTATTCAATTTATTTTTTAAAAATGTTTTAAATATTTTATTGGATTTGTTTAAATCCCCTATATCTATATTTTTAAAAGCCCGGTGCTTTAAATTTCTAGTCAAAGTTTAGTGTTATAAAATACTGAAACAGGCCTAATAACCAACAAAGATAAAAATAAAATCAACATAAATTTTATTCAAATTTACAAAATTAGACAAAAGAAAAACTAAAACAGCATTTTCTTGATAATATCTGGTTGGATCCTCTTCACTTTGAGATTGAATACTGTTTGTTATCTCCATATACTCTTTTATATACATAATTTGAATTTCTTCTAACTTGATCTTACGAATGCGTCATTTTTAAAATAGCTTTTTCTTCTTTTTTTATTTTTCTGATATATTACCCAAATGGCTTTTCTGTGGCTGAAGAGATATTGTTGTGAGGTGTGTTGTATTTGTATTGTTTCGTCATGTATATAATTAGTAACATATAGAAGTTTCTTGAACATTCCAGATTGGTCATTTTTCTAGAACATATGAGTATGACCAAGTTGTTTTTGTAATATCATGTCTTAACAACTTCTAGAATATTCTAGATTTATGATAATGTATAAATACCTTGTCAATTGTAAGCACGATTATTTATTTATCGTATAAGCACCATTGACGCACAAGTAAGATTGGCGTACCAAGAGACTGGGATATATTTTCACTGGGACATTATGTGTGCAGCGACGGACACTCTGTTGTATGTATTTGAAGATTCTTGCTAAATTTGTTCTTTATGTTTTATGTATATTACTGTAAATAAATCATTGTTAACTTTAAACTCTGTGATTGATCTTTGCTGGCAATTAGGGTTATTCTGACCCATAAAAATATAGGCATAACAGTTCCAAATAATGGCCCTAGTAGAATATTCTTAAGTTTTTTTCCGAAATATAAATGAACAAATTGATGAAAGGTACATACATGAATCACATAAACAATTGCAATAAAAATGCATACAAACGTAATGGTCTATACCATGAATGCCGTCTGCATAGCACAGTCGTAAAAGGTCTAATTAGTGTCACAGGGGTGTCGTGCCCTACCCCTGTTATAGCCACACAATTCCCTATATCCTTTTACATGACTCGATTAACACTAGACCTGGGGTTTGCAGGTAAATAAATGGGAAATTGTCTTTGAGCAGTTTTTATACATTTATTTTCCCTGGAGAGAATGTAAAAAAAAAATCTCAATCCATTGCAAAAGAACATGAATTGATGTTTATTTTACTCAACGAAAGAAGCTGGGCAACAACGATTACCGATCTATGTTGTAACGGAAATTGGATAAGGTAAAAAATGACACTTCTAAAAAAGAATGCAATGCGTAAGATAGCAATGCAGTCTCTACGTGCATCTTTAGAAATCAATTATTCTTACATTACATTCCCAACGTTCCTAGAAATACCTTCAAATTTCCATTTTCAATTACTGTATACGTAGTTGAAAAAGCGGACTTCATATTAATTGGCCTTGACGCAGTCAATGATGCGCTAATTTATGATCATGAATGCCGCTACGAAATCATTTACATAATTATACAATACACTGAATATGTGTAGCTCTAATTCATGATTGCACCAACAACTCTATACCCAGTGATTACGCTAAATTTTGAATACTCCAAATTAGGTACACGTACAATATTTACGGGGTTAGAACATGATTTGTTAAAAAAAGTAATTTACACAACCTGACGATGCTTGAATTTTAATATTAATAATAATATAGGCGCTGACAAATTTTCAAAGATTTTGTCGTTCTTGGTTTTCAAAGGTTATGTACAGATTATATGCCGTCAAATAGCGGAAACATTTAGTTTCGCCTTAGCAAATATCATAAATATCATGATTAAAGATTATTTAACATGGGAAATGAAACGTTTTTAGTCAAATCTTATATACATTTTTTAACGTTTTGTTTATTAACCTATTAATGACCTTATTGTTGAAAGATCATATTTGAAACTCCCGTATTTTAAAAAAAACGTAACTCAAAATTTACGCCTATCTTAAACTTACATTTTATATCAGGTTAAATGTTTTTCTCTTCGTGACTTTTTTTAAACTTAGTAGGTAAGTAAGTAAATTTTATTTATAGTCGGACTACATACACATAAAGCTCTTTTACCGACTAGAAACATAAAACATATTTATAATAAAATGTACATATATAAACATAAGAGCACTTTTATCACATAAGATTTTCATAAAGACAGAAATTCATTTAAACACACAGGTAATACCAAAGACATTGACAAACAGACATAAAAAAGAAAGAAATAAAAGACAAACATTTGAGCAACACACAAAGAAAATAAAAGGAGTCAACATAAGAAAACAACAAATACTAAAAACAAGTGTCATGCACACATAAAAAAGGAGGAAAGGTTTTAAAAGCACAACACTGTAAAAAAAAATAATAATAAAAAAAAAATAAAATGAAAATAATAAATAAACAAATAATAACTTAAGACGATCATCTATAAAACTTAAACATTAGGTATAAGGCTTAGAAGTAAATTATCACTAAATGAAAAAAAAAAGAAAAGAAAGTTGTCTCGTTAATGACTAAGTGAACGCTTCCTTGTCTATGAACTTTTCAGACTTCAGATTAATTGCATTCGGGCTTGACATTGCAGGAAAAAATGAAATTTTTTAAGGAAGTCATTCAGCTTTTTTGTCCTACTGAACCTTTTTAAGTTCACCGAAGACGTACGAAACCGAAATTAAATAATGTGCTCGGCAGAATGGATCTGTTGACAGTACGTATGATTTTATTTGTTGTTTTATGTTAAAAAAAAGGCATTTGATTATAGGTTATGCCCTTAAACTAGTATATAACCATTTTCATTGTTAAATATTATATAGTACATGCCGGACACATCCTATTAAAAAGCGAACCCGAAGCGCATCCCGGGTTCGCTCTTTGATTCAGCTTTGGATTCGCTCGGGGTCCTCTAGGGCTGACCCGAAGCGGACTAAGAACGAACGCCGAAAGCAGCCCCCCCCCCCCCCCCCCCCCCCCCCTCCCCCCTCCGCATTGTGTACATATGTTTCTCGGTGTATCTTTTTATAATTTTACTTAGATATTAAACTAGATAAATTGCAAGAAAATCTTGAATTTTTTTCTAGATATTACGGTCACTTGTGATTGCAATTCTTGTTACGAGGGTCGAAGGTGTCAAGCATCAACAAAGTGGTAAGAAACTGATATAATACCAATTTAACTCAAAATGTTAAAAAAATCAAAGTACTGAAAGTACTCTTGGGATTTGAACATGGTGTAAAATAAAATCTTTGATCGGGAGGTTAAGTGAGTGAACAATATTATTATTTCAAATACAGACAACTGTTTCAGATTTTGTGTAATGCAACAATCTTGAGAAAGACATTCAGAGACATTGAAAAGCAAAAAAAAAAGCATGGGTCATTATGCTTGCCTGCCTACATTAGTCCTTTTTTATACCCTCTGCTTGAAAAGCGGGAGGGTATCTATTAATCGGGATGTCCGTCTATCTGTTTGTTACGCTTTAGGTATACCCATATCTTATCTGCAACTCCTCTTACACCACTGGATGAAATTTTCATAGAATCTTTTCTACATATTGCCGTTGTGCACCTTCTATTACTTTTTCATCCTACACCTACTTGTATTTTGGGTTTCCCATTTACAAAACATGGACACTGCCATTATATTCATATTAGTTATTACAGGCGGTTGATCATTTATATAATCCACTGCTCACAGTACCTCTAGTTCATCTTCAAATTTGTATTTTATTTTTCCTTGGCACCTTTACCCATGTGTTATGAACATTTCAGTTTCACAGGAATAATATCAATGTTAGTAAAATGTTGATTTTCACACAACATCCTTTTAAGAGCTAACAGGTTTTTTTTATATATATAAAACTTCTCTCTGAATATAAATGTATTTCAATTACATGAACACTTTACATGAAGTACGTCAGAATTTTTTTTTAATATTGCAAAGAAAAAAGCAATACCAAGTTAAAAAGAAATATTTAATGACCAATCATGAAAACAGTGGTATGTGTGAAAGTTTGTGTGCGTACAAATTATCTTGTATGTAAATGAGGTTTACCTTTTATTTTAAAAAAAAATTCATTTTGTTGTTTTTAATGGCGATTCTACGTAAACATCGGTGTCCGTGTTTGGTTTTAACTTTAACAGAGTACTAGATTTACCGCTTTTTGGCAGGTGATGCTGCTGATTAAGTAATGAATACACATATTTACTAAAGTTTTTATGCATGAATGAATTCATTTAAACCAAGAAAATGTTCATGAAATGTTTGAATGAATTCTGTGCACCGGTAAAAAAAAAAATGCTAAAAATCCAAAATCTGGGACCGTCGGGAGTCGGGCGTCGGGAAGACTAGATTTACCGATCGCCATCAGTATGTAGAGTTGTCGTTCGTATCTCTTCAAGTGTTTATTGATGAGACAACACTAAACATGAGTTCCATCACGAAAAACGTTTGAGGTTCTTTATAATTAATTTCATTTTGAACAAATTCTAATATTCAAAATATGATTACTTTATCATCACATTTACTTACATTTCAAATTATAAAAATTAGATCACTTCAGGAGAAAATGAAATGCACTATTTGTGGCGGGTGTTTATGCATGTTTTCTGTTGAATATCATCGGAGTAAATTGGTCGACACAGTAGCCTCGCTTTCGACTCTATATAATCAACACAAATTACTGCGCATGTTAAATGCTTGATGACCAAGGGAGATTGAATGTAGTTCAACTCTCAAAAACATAAATAAAAAGTCAACATGTATATTATTAGAATGGTTGTTTTCTTTATATGAGTGGATAATATTTGCACAGGAAAAGTTTTTTATTTTACTTTGAAGGTAGCCTTTTCATGTATACCTGAGCATTTTGATCGAAAGCCATATTTTGGCATAAACACAACAGGCACGCAACTTTGTCTCAACGTTGAAATGAGGTGTAATATAATTGTTGAGGTTTCAACGTTGAATCTTCAACCTTTTCCAACGTTGAAGATGCAACATATTTTCAACGTTGAATGCTCGTCGATATTTCAACGCTCAAACAACATTGAAGATACAACATATTTTCAACGTTGAAACTTTGTCAATATTTTCACAACGTTCACAACGTTTAGACTGCAACTTATTTTCAACGTTGAATGTTTGTTGAAATATCAGTGTTGAAACAACATTGAAGATTCAACATATTTTCATCATTGATTACTTTCTGTTATTTTAAAATTGAAACATTGTTTGAAAATGCAACATTGAATGTTTGTTGATTTCAACCTTGAAACAAAATGGAAGATTGAACATATTTTCAACTTTAGGAAAGTTAGGAAAAGTTTACGTTGAACCAACGGGTAATGAGCACCTTAGATTTCAAGGTCAAAATAGAAATGGGTCTTTAAACCTAAACGGATGCGGTTTTTGCAATATAAACACTATGTGCGTTGTTAGAAAATATAATTATTCAAAAGAAATGAAACGCATGTATTATGAACTAATTTATTCAAAAGAATTATGTCAACAGTACTATTATAAAATATGAATTTATATGAAGTATGACATCTACATTTAACACTTTACTGTAATTACATGTTTCGAAAAGGTTAATTTTTTTTAATAATATGAAAATGCTGTGTTTTTATATAATTGAAAATATACGTTTAATATATTGTTATGTTATGCTTTTAATAGATAATGTCATCTTTATCCTGTAATTCCATGTTACTATAGAATTAATCTATTCATAATTAATGTACGTTATCGTCTTAAAAGTTAGACTCAATAATCCGTATCGTCGCGTAATACACAGCGGATATGGGAAGTCTTATTTTATTAGATTGTGGATTGTTGCGAAAATGTGTAAGGTATATTTTTATAATTCTACAAAATATAAATATCTATTCATATGTAATATTTTTTCAAGCCATACACAAGGATTAAGGCTGGATGATCAACTTCTGCTCAGTAAGTATATTGTATGTTTTGTAGTACAAATTCATCATTTTTAAATCTTGAAATCTGGGTGAAATGCACATCCTTAGTATGTGTATAGTGTGTTTGTTGATATTCATTGGTTATGAAATAAATATATACTAATATATTAAACAATTTAATTGTAGTCTGACGTAAGGTTCCATCAGCAACTGAAGACCTGAGGGTGTAATTGATTAATTAGACTCGATTGGATAAGATTCTTCGCCCACGAAAATGACAAAGAAATACAATATCTTGTAAGTACACCTATGTTTTGCTATAACGTTCTTCGTTAGTAATAATACTTATACCAATTTTTACATGAAGTCAAATATAATTATTTTCATCGATTTCATTAAAGCCGAGTACCGGTATGTATTCGTTTGTCTTCTTTAAAATCATTCATGTATATTTTTATCGTTCGGAATAAATTGTTACATCAAACAAATGACTTTCACATCTTTATCTCTTTTGTTAATAGGCTTTTGCTTTTGAGGATGAATTCTCCTGTTCATTTCTTTCATTTGTGGGACTTAACTATATGCGCGATTAAAATCTATGGATCTGCGACTTTGTTGTGCACGGAACTGATTAGTTTTAGACAGATGCGTGCTTTGATGAACCTGGATGTGATAACTGTGACCCCTTTTTCCCTAGGAATATAAATTTTGTCAAGCAGTGATTTTGAGATTCGGTGATTGGACCTGAATTTATTTGTATTTGTCTTTAAAATGCTATTTAAAATAGATTCTCTCTGAGTCATTATACTGAATTACAACTAAATTATTTCGTAAATTGAATAAAAACACCTATTAAAATGAAAATGTATTTGTTTATAGAGCAAAGTGCAACATGAATTCAACGTGCTTTCAACCGAATATCAACATTTGTACAGCCAAAAATTTCAATTAAAGTTAAACCTAATTTCAATCAATCTTAAACCTTTTTTTTTTTTGCAATGCTGATATTTGACGGTGGAAGCTTCAACGTTGTGACAACTTTTATTTGCAACCAAATTCAACCGTTTATCAACCATATGTACAACCCTTATTCAACGTCCATTAAACGTTGAAAGTTGACGTTGAAACAACGTTGATGTCCAAACGTTGCCTCAACTTTCATATGCAATCAAACTTCAACGTTGAATCAACGTTGATAAGCCTGCAGGGAAAATGCAATAACCCTTCACTGATTTTGTAGCTTTACCAGGAAATGGTACATTTTTGTGGTGAAAATACGTCAGTGATATAGATGAACCCGACGAACAGCTATACTGAAACATACTACCAATAATCTGGCATAAAAGGACCCCTCAACATTCCAGAGGTGTGATAAGGTCTTCAAGATTATTCTTGATGACCACTCACACCCATTGCAAACCAAAGGTGTACATACATGTGTGAGAGCTTAGAAAACCAAGATCTAGATTTTGCGTCACGATAGGCGTTTGCATGATAAAAAAAATGGCTTCACTTCGAAATGGCCCTGAGTATTGAGATAATACATGTACATGCATCTAAAATTGAATCTTAATGTGAGTAAAAATTTTCCAATTAAACGTAAAATAGTAAATTATACAATCAGTCAATCATTTCAGACACAGTGCTTTTACAAAATGCTGATTGAATTCCAATCAATTGGGAATGGCTTTCTACTAACAAAGGCAGCATTTTTCTATACAATGATAGAACTTAGGGGAGGAGGTGGTTCTTCGTGGTGATAAATTAGATCCATTGGATTTGATCTTATCCATCATGAAGTAAGATTAGCGTACCTTGAGTTGAAACTGAGATTATGAGATACATGCACATATTCTGAAATTCCGATTTGTTCTGTATGAGTAATTATGAAAACATAACAGGGCTTATGCTTTTTCATGTCTACCTCTTATGTTTTATAGAAGAAGAATCTCAAACTATATTTGCAGGACATTAAAATGAAGTTGTTTTTGAGCAATAATACTGATATCTGTATAATTTAGGCCCTCATCAGACCACTCCACATTATCAAAAATGTAGGTATGGACTACATGGCGCGGATAAGGGTATCCCTACATTGTGTCATAAATACCTACAAAGCTGCCCTAGAGGATACAACTGTATACAAAAATTTCACAATCAGTCCGGCTATTGCTGTAAAGGTAAGTTTCAGATGTATATCATGCAGATAGATATTTCTGGTCTTTGTTTTTGATGACGTAATAAGGTGAAGTTAGGGTATATAATTGATAAATGTTAGATTAATAGAATCATTCAGAATCATTCATTACTACGAGTGTGGGATAGTGAAATTCCACCGAGGGGACAAGATTCACGGTCTTGGCCGTAAATCTTGGCCCCGAGGTGGAATTTCACTATTTCCACACGAGTATGTAATGAATGATTAATTTTCTCGCATTATCTCCAAAAAAAGGCCTGTCAATGACGTCGCCATGATAGGGCTAAAAATATAAAAATATAAATTCTTTTAATTTTCCATCTAATTAAAAATCTACCATCGGATAGAGCGTATCTGAAAATGGTTAACACGTAGTGTAAACTGATAAAATGAATTTCAGTCCATATAAATTGATTAGATAGATAAAAACTGGGAATAAAAAAAATATCTATCCGATACCTTACACTTTCATTCAAAATGAACCCTCCGCGATCTAAAAATAGTGCCATTTAAAAAGTTAAAAAAAACGACAATATTTTGAATGAAAATAAGTTTATCTTAATAAATTAAATGACAACATTTAAAGTATATGTAATATTTTTTAACATTGTTACAATTTCTTTATATAAAGACGGAATGTTACCGTTACCGTTTGCGGCCTAGTAAAGCACAGTGTGAGACAGAAAAATCTCACAATGCTGTCTCACTTCGGATAAGTCAATATCACATTGGTGATTATGCGAGAAATATCAGTCTCGTTCTCTTTTTTCTGATGACGTAAATAAGTGTAAGTAGCCTAGGTTTCTGATGAATATTTAGATATCAGTTTGGTCTCGGTTTTCTGATGAAGTAATTACATGTAGTGTGGGTAGGTTTTTGATGAAGTAATTACATGTAGTGTGGGTAGGTTTTTGATGAATGAGATATACGAAGATAACAAACAATATTCAATCTCAAAAGTCTCTTAAATAATACAAAATAGGAGGAGAACAAACATGGACCTCTGAATCTTCAGATAGAAGAATCAGGTGCCATGAAGCAGTACGTATGCCCTGCCGACCGGTCACACCAACCGAGTGTAAATAATAGACAAACAATGGGTATGAAAAACCTCAGTCAGCATTTGACTTGATAAATTTTATTTGCTGACATGGTCACTGTATCGACCATAGAACTTAAGAAATGATGATTTTGAGACTGCTGATATTCTTGTTTTATCAACTTGCTTGTGAATAATTTAGAAATTGTAGAAATTGTACATACGTAGACAAACTTCATGCGTATGAAATCAGCTTAGAGATATAAACCTTTATGCAGGTGATAAAGGTATATTGCTGCATAAGTAAGGGAATTTGACGATTGAAAAGTTAAAATAATCACCTTTATCCTAAAGCTTTGTTGTAAGATTACATGTACCATTAACGCCCTTTTCAAGTAAAATATCCAAAAATGAAACAAATGTGTCAGACCCGGGGTTATTATTTATCTCAATCTCATTGGGATTTATCGTATCGACATATGAATGAAAATAATCATTCTTAATTGACAATACGTTGTTGATAAATCTAATTGACGAGTTAGAGGCCACAGCGTGTTTCAATTTTTTTTTCTCAAGTGCAAGATAGTGGACAAAATCTGCTTCATATGAAAACAAAAAAGGTCTCCTAATAACGGGACACAATTGGTACCCATATGAATTCCACTTGCTTGTTGAAAGACCTAGTCTCCAAAAACACATTGATATTGTCAGTCAGAAATTCAACCATATTTTTCATGTCAACTTCAGAGTACTTTCGTGTGCAATCAGAATGCTTTTTAACAAAATTAGTTTGCAAATGACAAATGACAAGGTAGGGAAATTCTTGATTATTATTCTCAATGAAAAAAAAACAGCTGTTAATAATATCAAAATGGATTCCTGCATTCATTCGTAGCTCATAACAAACCGTCGTACACGTATTACACTTATAAGTGTATCGTCTTTTGTTTTGACATATAAGTTAATTAGGATAAACATCTTACATTAGATCATTAAAATATTAACGTCATTCTCCTATCTTTGTGGATATCATCACAGATATATGTCATTCTTTGATTAACTGTTGAAATTACATAAGGGCCGGTTCCAGCTAAAGTAAAAGCGTGTAGATTGGTTCTGTTAGAGTATACTTTTTGAAACAGTATCACAGAAAATAATCATTGAGGTATCAGGGTTCTATACATCCTAGAGTTTTTTCTTTCTTGTATATGTAGGAGAATAATAATTCTAAATGAAACAGATGACAAACTATGAATTTATCATAATTAACAGAAACAAACCCATGTAAATTTGGACAGCCTTTTTGGGTGAATGGAGAAACGCTAAACTGCCTTCAGTATGGTGTAAAGCAATGTCCCAAAGGTTACCAGTGTGTTGGAACAACAGAAGCATCTTCTGTTTGTTGTCAGGGTAACTCTACTTTATCTACTCAATTAATTGTTTCACTTTTATAAAAGTCTTTTAAGACAAATATTTGATAGGTTTAAATATCATTATTATCAATAGGTACTCAATATTTATTACATATTTGAAAATAACGAAAACAATTGAACAAAATTCAATTTATAAACTGTTGTCAAAATGGGATAAAAATAAAATCACGTCCCATCATACTTTTTTTAATTTACAAGTCTATATTTAGATATATCGACGAGGTATTTGTCAATAGTTATTTCTTTTTGGAAATGTCTTCCCCAATAAGTAAGGGAAGTTGAGGATTGGAAACGTGAAGTCATTACGTTTATCATAAAATTTTGTTGCAAGATTAAATTAACGTCTTTTTCTAGTAAAATATGCAAATATGAAACAAATGTGTCAGAGTCAGGTGTGCTTTTATTTCAGATTCACTGAGATATATCTAATTAACATATGAATAGAAATAACTATTGACAACTACATCGTCGATATATCTAAATATGGAGTTGGAAGTTATAGCAAGCGATTTCTTTTTCTCATATTGAAGTTTATGGGGGAAAATAGCTTAATATAAAAAAAAAAATAAAAACAAGTCTGCTAATAAAGGAGCACACTTCTTGCCTATCGAAATTCCTATAGATTGTTCGAAGACCTGATCTCCAAAACCTACTCAGATATTATCAATCAAAATCTCAAGAATCATTTTAATATCTTCAGAGTACTTGTGTGTACAATAGGATTGTTTTAAGGGGGGCCTATGTCCGAAATTTATATGCTTATTTTTACACAGGAGCATGTGCAAAAGAGAGTGAAAGGCAAATAAATAAATATTTTCAGACATCAATTTTGAACCAAAAATGTGCTTAAAGAACAAATTATGTCGCATCACATTCAAAATCAACATGTATTTAAACTGTTTGACGTGTATCTTTAAAATGAAGACAAATTCATTGATATTTAACAACGTTAATATAAGCCCATTCGCAGCAAAGTTAAGGTTACAAAAAATGGGCGGAACCTTATTTGTACGGGGAAACTTAACTATGACATCATTCACAATATACGTCATACCACAATACTTTAAAATACCAAAAAATGAGGTGATTTGCAAGTTCAACCTGTAAGAAATCATCAAACTACATCAAAACTTACCAAAGCATGCTGTTTTGTCGTAAGTTAAATCCCACAAAACAAGTTATAAACAAGTCACTGATCGCAATACACTTGTCCATATGACGTCATTTCGTACAACGTGACGTAGTCTGTATGCAGTGAGGGGCAGATCAAATAATTTTTTTCTCAACGAAAAATGCAGTCTATAATTAAGGTACTCCGATCCGATCTGAAAATCAAGCATTGACTAATTGAAAATGCTCACAAAAATGTCTCAGAATTTTCAAAGTAACGCGTTTTTAGCAATAATAATTCTTCAGACTTTATCTCTCAAGTTAATTATATTATATAGAGAAAATTAGTAAAACTCAAATATATTTTCTGGAATTGTTAAAAAAAAGCACCTGCTATGCATTTTCCAATTTAAATTTGATCAATTACTGTAACATATTTTAAAAATGAAAATCATGGGTATGCAGGATTTTGAAGAAATTCCACAATTTTTATACATTATTATGTACTTTAAGGAGGCTGGGGGGTGAACAATTTAACAACAAAGAAACCACCAGATTTAACTTATTTTTTTAGATATGGTATCTTAAGCTGTCAACATTCATTTGAGAAAGAAAAAAATCATAAATTTTAGTTTTAAATTTTGATCATTTTCTATATCTTTATTTGGAGCTCTCCTTTTAAAGGAGATAGAAATAGTCTGAAAATGGCTGCCACCCCCCAGCCTCGTTAATTTCTTTTATTTACTTCGATCATTTTACAATCCAACGTGTATAAAGATTCTTCTGTCATTGCAAAGTTCGATAAATCACTTCTTATTTCATATGTCAATAAACATTGATACTTGTTGTAAGATTAAAATGAACATCAAGTTCTTCATATATGTATTTTTAAAATGCTTTTACGGGGTAAAAATTTCAACTTTTAATTAGACCTTTCTGAGAACTTCAAAGAACCTTGAAGCACATTAAGAGGTATATAATGAAATTTATTGCATGAAAGGATTTAATTTTCAAGCTTCATTTTGAGACTTTTTAAATTAAATTATAAAATAAAGTGTTGTCCTTCCTGGCTGAGGATCGGAGTCCCTTAAATAAATATTTTTTTACAGATATTCTATATATATCAATGTCTTCTTCACGATTTTATTAATATATTTCCTGTATATTACGTGTTTAATTGACTCTGCTGTATATTTGTATCCAAGCACATCGATGGGTAAAGTGGGGGTCTTAATAAATCGATCTAGTGCAAGGGCATACACTCAATGGATCATAATTAGCTTTTACAATTCAACTTTAGAAGTATTGAGGTATCTGAAAAGTGATTCCATTCTGATGAAATCACTTGAATTATATCAATATTTCATGCCGTTGACTAACAAAAAATCAGCATTCGGTCATACAAATATAATTTTAACAATAAAATTTCAGAATTTAGACAGGATCGCAGCACTTTTCAAAAACTTAAATGTGTGTTGAAAATATTTTAAACTAAACTTAGAATTTCAACTTGGTTATGCCCTTGTACTAGTAAAAATTCATAGGTTACATCATTACTGCAAGTAAATGTGCTAAAATCAAGTGACTGTCGCATCACGTGGCAAGTCTGAATATAAAATCTAATAGTCTTCAATATGTAGCTATTAACCATAATTACAATCATCATTATTATATAAATAATGCACCAAAAAAATCGCCGGCCCCGATTATGAATGCATTTTTAGTTACAAAAAATTGTCGATACTTAAAGGCTTCTTAAAGGTATTGCGTTTTTCTAGTCGTATCTTTAACAAATCTGTCATACATAAAAGGTAAAATCTTAAAAGTCTTTGTGTGAAAAAGTCATAATTCATGTTTTAAAATAAACGAATATTGTAATTAATTCTAAATAGAAGATAGTGTACCTTTACAATAAAATATGAAGTTTTCTTTAATTTTCCTACGTTTTGTCATAATTATTGACTTTTCCGCAATTAGACAAAATCAAGTCAGCTCTGACGAACATCTGAGTATTAAACTATTTTATTGAAATCGAGTCTATTTTGTTAAGTAACAACGTAGTACACTGATTAAATCTTTTCTACATGATTCTATCATTGCCTCCCCTCTGTAGCTCTACTGGCTTATACTAAAAACAAAGGAAAAGAAAAGTAGCAGTTGGGACTTGAAACTTTAAAACAGCAATAAATAAAAAATGATCCTTACCCCCCAACACACACACACACACAAATACACACTTCCACCCCAGCTTTCCCAATCAACAACCAACACATACATGTATTAGAACTTAGGAATGACTTTCTAATTAGATCTATTAATCAATAATAAAAATATAGGCACAAATACATTAATATTTTTTCTTAGTTTTATGGAGAAAATGCAATAAATATTAAACATAAAGGTAAACATATTTTCTTGATTGAAGCCGCTTTCTTTGCTGAATTTTTTTTTTTATTTTTTCTTAACTTATATCAGCATATTATTGAGGTATTTCTTCAGAACTGATATTGCTATGAATTATCAACCAACGGAAGAGCATTTTTTTTATACTTTATAAATCAAATTAAACGGTTATAAATTTTGTTTTTGTAAATTGCGTACATTATTGACTATTAACAATGTTAGGCTTATAACGCAGTTTCAAAGGTCAACAAGTATAAAATTACCGTCGCTAATGTGACGTCAAATACCACTCTTCTGACGTAGAATGGCATAGGTCCCCCCTTAACCAAATAATTTCGCAAATGAGAAATGGCAATGTAAGTTTTGAGAAGTTTGAAGTAACGACTAGTTAGGTATGTCACGTCACGTTTGGTGACATTTAAATGTCACCACAAAGATAAATCAGTTTCCTCATATTCTCACTTATTTTCACACATCCAACACATTTTTTCTCTGTATACTTTACGTACTAAACCGCACTACAACTTTACATGTGACTGTCCTACCAGTGTAAATTATTGATGTATATGGGTAGGAGTGTTTGTTACCTATATTTTCCCAAAACTAAATTGACATTGACTTCAATGAACAACAAGGAATCATTAACAGAATAAGAAAATATCTAGAAAAATTAATACGACTCGATTAAGCTGGAGCAAACAATTAATGGGCTCAATGATCTTTTTTGACATTCAGCACTTTTTATTCCTCACAGATTTTAGAGTTAAAATAAAAATGAATGAAATAATGTGTCCCCTGCATTTTTAGATAACCGATTTTATAAAAACTGCCAATGTAACTTTAACTTTTTTGTTTTGAAAATTCCAACAACCTATTTTTACATGTGATATTCAATTACTTCCATTAAGGTAGCAATATGTAGATTCCCAGAGTTTTTGGATCAACCCTTGTGTAATTTACGTCTTTAAAAAGAAAAACGATGAATTAACATTTTCCAAACTGACTTGCCTTAAAAAATGTATTCTTTTTATTTTTTTAAGTTTGGTTCTTTTTGAGTAATGTTTAAAAATTACTATCTATACCATCTAATTTTTCTCATCTTGCTTTCTTACAGTCCCTACAAATGGTGTTAATATTCCAAATGGTTGTCTTAAATGTCATGGATCGCCATTTAAAGATTCCATTGATCTCAGTGAACCGGAGAACCCGCCAACTTTTCATGATCTGACAAGTGAGGAAATTAAAGCAATTTTCAAATTCATGTTTACACAATAAAGTTTAAATTTGACAATGCAGAGTGAGGCAACTTTGTCTTCAAACTATATTTACACCATTGAATTAATTCTTCCTAAGAAGAAGTACATCGAAAGTAATCCTCACGGACAATTCAAACGGAAAGCGTGGGTCACTGTATTTCATGGAGGAAAAGTGAATCCTATTGTAGCAGAGTACTGTGTACAGCTAGCTCCATTTCCAGGATTTTGTGGAATACCTAGATATATCCCATTTTCCTTCAGACCACCAACAAATGCAGAAACATCAGCTGCTATCGAGGTTCTCATAGAGGAGACTAACAGGCTAGCAGGGGATATTTTGTTTGAGAGTTTTGAGGGTTTTCTAGTGAACTGTAGAGACAGGTGTCTTGGGTTTCAAATAATTATTCCTTATGCTGCAATAATTTCGGGAATTCGAGATGAAGGATTTCGAGGTTTCTGGTTTCCTTTTTTTCAAAGACGACGCCCAAGTACGTTAAATCCTGTTGATTTTGTTGTTCTTGTTACGGTAAATGGAACAGCGACACCACAAACAGCAGATGTATGGTACAATGGTCAACTGTTTGATTCACTTCAATCATTTAGAAAGGCTTGGCTAAATGGAATGTTGAAAAAACTTCATGTGAGTTTCCCCTCAGACCCATTAGCATCTGAAATGTTTCCTCAACATCCACAAAGACCTCCAGTTCAAATGGAGCCAGATGGAAAACGGTACTCAATCAAAGGCCGGTCAGTTCACTACATGAACTGGGACTTTCAGTTTGGGGTATCACCTACTCATGGACCTCAGCTTTTCCAAATAAAATTCAAAAACGAAATGATAGTTTATCAGTTAGGTCTTTCAGAAATGACAGTTTTCTATTCGTCATCGGAACCATTTGGTAGATTTGCTAATTATTTTGACAGCATAAGTTTGATTGGAAACAGAATTCAGACATTAATTCCAGGCGTTGATTGCCCAACTCACGCAACTTTTGCCGATTCAAGGTTTATGTCGGAAACTTCAGATATGCCATTTATAAAAAGGAACTCCATATGCGTATTCGAACACAATACTGGTATCCCGCTCAGACGACATTATATAGCAGACGACTATCCGTCTGGTTATTATGAAGGTGCACCTAATACCGTACTTGTACTCCGAATGATTTTTACTCTTGCAAACTATGACTATATTTATGACTTTATATTCTACAACAATGGTGCAATGGAGACTAAAGTAACAACATCGGGCATTGTTTTGCAGTCGTACGTCCAAGACAATTGTAATTATGGCTTCCAGATAAACGAACAAGCTACAGGCATGCTTCATCATCATATGTTTAATTTTAAGGTTGATCTTGACATCGGAGGCACAAAAAATAGCTACTCTACATACGATATACGTGAAGAAAGTGTTCCAAACCAATATCTAAAGGGACGGTATCCCAAAAAATGGTTCCAAACTAAAATTGTTAAAGTAGATTATGCCACGGAGAGAGAAGCCGCTTTTAAATGTAATTTTAGCCAACCCCGATATCATGTATTCTACAATGAAGATAATAGAGATAAATTTGGGAATCCTAAAGCGTATCGGCTTTTATTAAGGGGAATGTCCAAGAATCTGTTCCGAGAAGGAGTAGGAAACGAGCCAGGAGCATCATGGTTGAGGTATCAATTGGCGGTCACAAAGAGAAAGGAAACAGAACAATATAGTAGCTCTAAATACGCTACCTTTGATGGAGAGGACCGGGTCGTAAATTTTGAAAATTTTATAGGAGATGAACCCATTCTGCAAGAGGTAAAACTTCAAATTGCATTCTCTATAACTGCTAAACCAGCCTTAACTTTTCCTTTTATTCACAGGATAGAGAAAGCGAGAGAGATGATATTCCTCCTCGACTTTTTTTTTTACATGTAATTCCTCATTGTTATTAATTGATTGATTGTATAATGTTTAACGTCCCTCTCGAGAATTTTTCACCCATATGGAGACGACTCTCTTTTGCCGGTGGAGAGATTCACATTTTGTCTTGTACTAGGCGCTCAGTGTCATTGAGTAGTGAGGGTAATTGTCCTGCCAGCTTCTACTTCGACACAAGTCCTCGGCTTATACGGTCTCATCCGAAGGACCATTCTTCAAGTCCCACAGTGAGATACGAACCTGCAACGCAAGGATTAAGTCCGTACTTCGCAACCCTAATTTTTTTAAAAATAAAAGGAAGATGAAAAAGTCATTTATCATGTTAGCACTGCGAATCGTGCCCTTAACCTTCACGTAAACAAAGTAATCCAAAGTTAAAATAGATACTACTTTAGTTGCAAACAATATATATGAAATATGTCAATTAAAATTCACCTTATCACGGTAAACGCTTCCATTTCTAACATTATACTAACTTATTTCTCGCTATCTTTGTTTTTCTTCTCGATCTTTGTTCATCTCCTGTAGCGTTTTATTTTAATCTCATTCATTTGCATAGGGGTTTGAGGAGTGATGATACATAAATACAGGAAGATGATGTTTGAAAAGTTAAAGTCATCATGACTGTTATATTGCTCAGTCATTCTACAGTTGTTTATTATGTTCACGTATGAAAAATATCAGCAGTCTTGTAAATGTCATCATTTCGTAAGTTCGACTGTCGACATGTTCACAAATACAATTTAACATTGAGTCAAATAGTGACTGACGTTTTTCATATTAATGTTTAGTCCATTATTTATACACTGCTTCATGGCACCTGATGTCACCTCTGATGTTTCGGACGTCCGTTTTTGCTATTGTTTTTATGACTTTGATATTGAATACTTTTTTAATCTCCATATCTTTGTGTGACAGATCTTTTGTAGTGTCTTTCTTTTTGAGTTCATTTGTATATAATAAAACAACATGTTAATAAACATGTCTATTGATTGTGGAGCGTCGTCGATACATCAATATGTCGAATTAAATACTAGTATTAAAGGCTATGTTTTCAATATATCTGAATGTCGAATTGAATCGTGCTTGCTATTTAACGACACTAAAATTTCCGTCGCATTAATAGACAAACTCTTCAGGGTAGAGGGCTCCAATAGACTTTTACGGTCTTTGAGAAAAGAGGGATCATTTTCTTGAGAGCAACTACAGCGACACGGGTTCTTGATTTATAGGGTCTCATCCAAAAGACAGGTCTCCGCGCCACACAGTGGAATCGAACCCATGACAAAAGAATCAACTCCTTACTCTGCATCTCATAGAGCAAAAGCTCAAACCACTGAGTCATGAGGGTGACTTAAACAAAGTAATCATATCAATGATCAATAACAAGGGATATGACATTGATGTAAACTAACTTTGCGAACTATATTGTTTTGAAAGTAAAGTGTACTTATTTTTTTTCTTTCAGGACCTTGTTGCTTGGGTCACCTTAGGCATCCACCACATACCCCATACGTCAGAACTTCCCATTATGCAAACTATCGGTGGTGACGTCAGCTTTTTCCTTCTCCCCTTCAACTATTTCCCCAAAGACCCAAGTTTGGGAATTCGTGACAGAGTCGGAATTTATTACAATGACCCAAAAGGTCCCCTGAAGGTTCTTTCAAACATGGAGGAAGTTAAATGTGTCCCGAGTCCTACTTATACAGTAGAGGACCTCGTAGCAGATCCTGAAGACTTCTTACCTCGTCCTAAAAGTGAGAAATGAGTATACAAAACTCTACAAAATAGGAGACAAACAAAATATTTTCTTTTAAAAAATCGGGAATCTTTAGAATTATTGCAGGACAAGGTATAATGTGACCCTTGCTTGATGTAAAAAATAAAAACACAGTTAAAATTGAGATAGTTTGCAGCAAAAAAAGATGATTTTTTTCAAATCAGAATCAAATTTAATACAAAAGATACATAGAGGCCACAAGAGGGTGCCAAAGTGGAACATTTTCTTGAATTTGTTCGTTAAATCTGAGATGCTTTTCCTTTCAGAGAACATAAAACACAAGCTTGCGTATCTGATATTTGTATATATACAAGATGCATGTGATAATAGTGATTGAAATAGGTATATTTGGTAGATGGGCAAGCTTGTGTTCTATGTTTTGTGAAACAAGTGAAACAAAATTTGCTGTAAAATCAATGAAAATTTGAAAAAAAAAAATGAAATAATTTTTATCTTCCTGTATCTCATAATTTAAAACCAATAAATATTTTAAGACAGGGGTAAAAATATGATTTTATAGATAAACCTTATATAAACTGTAGGTTAACAGCAGTCTCGTTAAAAGTTATCATTTTGTAAGTTCTATTGTCGATACAATGACCTTGTCAGCAAATACAATTTATCATTGAGTCAATTGCTGACTGACAGTTTTCCCTAACAAAAAAATACTATAGTAAACTATAGTAAACTACAGTTAACTATAGTAAATCAAAGTTCCAAAGTTTTTAGTACAGTGAATGAAAGTTCCAAAGTTTTCACTATAGTAAATCTAAGTTCCTAAGTTATTACTATAGTAAATCAAAATTCCAAAGTGTCCACTATAGTTAATCAGAGATCCAAAGTTCTTACTAAAGTAAATCAAAGTTTCATAATTTTTACTAAAGTAAATCAAAGTATTAAAGTTTTTGTATTTTATTTTATGAAGTTTTTTATTATTATTAGTCTGTTTTAAGGGGTATGATATTGGTTTGTTTAGGCTGGTTTTGTTGTTCATCTTAATTTAAATATGCAAAGTTATAAATTTAAATTCAATATTTACATTTAACAGTAAAAAAAAAGTTATCTAAAGTTAAAGAAGCAAATATTTTGATTTTAAATGACAGAATTTTTCTCTTATAATATTTTTTTTTACCCACAAATAATAATAAATATTGCTTATTTATCGATACAAGAGACAATTTGTCCATTAAAATTCTTTTTTTTATTTTTGTGCTTCGTTCTTTTAGGGGACAGGTCGTGTTTTTAAAACGTTCTATGAAACTTAAATGAATCTTATATTTCTTAAAATGTACTGAATGGGAAGCAGAAACATAATTCCAAAGGTTTTATAGTACTTAATCAAAGTTCAAAAGTTTTTACTATTGTAAATCAAAGTTCAAAAGTTTATACCATAATTATTCAAAGTTCCAAAGTTTTTACCATAGTAAATCAAATTTTCAAAGTTATTACTATAGTAAATCAAAGTTCAAAAGTTTTCTCTATAGTAAATCAAAGTTCCAAAGCTTTTCACCAAAGTAAATCAAGGTTCCAAAATTTTAACTTTTGTACTATAGTTAACTATAGTTTACTATAGTATTTTTTGTTAGGGCAGTCGCGGCCGAGATTCGAACTCACGACCTCCCGATCACGAAGTGAGCGCTCTACCGAAAGAGCTACCGTGGACGGTAATAATGCGTTTGGTATCACATTTTACATACTGCAGAATGGATCTCTTGACGGTATGCTTTTTATTTGCTTTTTCCTCTTTTTGGACAGAATTCACTGGATAAAAATTATTCCTTCATTTCACAGAAAACCATCACAGGTAATCTGACACTTTAATCTTCACGAAAAGAAACTTTTAAAGAATTTTGTATTACAAATAAACTTCATTTACTGGATCTTTAATCAAATTTAAAGCATTTGATTTCAGAATTATGTTTGAAATACATAATTATGTATTCCTCTAATATAAAAGCTTAAAATAGTTGGGTTTTTTGTGTCAGTTAAAATTAAAATCGTTTGACAGTTGATGATATATACTGAAATAGACAGAACAGGAAGCTATAAATGGAAAGGCAAAGGTCATTGAAAGATATAAACTAACTGCAGTGTGAAAGATATAAACTTACTGCAGTGTTTGTTAAAAATTGACAAAAAAAACAAACTATCTTAAGGACATATGACACGAACAAAAAATGAGTGCCTAAATTTGGTTTATACTGTTGTATATAATTGTGGATTTTTTCCGTTTGTAAATGATACAAATAATTTATTTGAAAACTATAACGAAGGTGTAAACTTTTTATCTTGTTCTAAATTCCAAATTTCTGGAACGATTCTTAATAATCTGTACAACATTAAGAAAGTTTAATTTCCATTATTGAGTGACTTTGATGAGAAATGAATAAAAATATGGACAAAGTTTTGAACTACCTTGAACATGATTCAAGTTGTTTTTGTCAAGATTTTTGACAAAAAATTAGTATCATGTGTTCTTAACCAAAATCACGTAGTAATATGACTACAGGTTAAATAAAACATTTGCGCAACATAATTCTAAACAAATATTTTTTTGGAAATTTAAACAAACATAAGCACAGTAATTTTGAATGAGAAAATGTAACAAAACCATACTATTGACCGTTCGAAAAAAAATGTCTTCATGCAAAGTTTTTTTTCTGTATTCGGTCAGATGAAAGAATACGAAAACGAACATTATAATTATGCTCAAAAGTTTACTGACGCCATACAAATCAGAATAGAGTAATTACAGATCTTGATGATCAGATACATCATTGGTGGATCAGCATTGTGCATAATTTCTCCATTTAAGGTCAAAATTTACATATTGAAATCAAATCCATTTTTGAACTTCATGAAGTGTATGAATGAAAATAAATCGATTAGACGGCGTTTGCAGCTACGTTAAAGGAACTTGTGCCTTGAGTATTCCTTAACAGATTTCTGCATTTTCTTTGATTGAATAATGAAACATGATTTTTTTTAAAACAAAATGTTATTAAAGGCACAAACGTATTCAATTTCCATTATTTATCCTTTTCTGATTAAGAAACGCTATAAAACGTTTCACCCTATTTTTTTCAACACAGATATTGTTTTTTTTTTTATCAAATAACAATGTTAAATATTATTGTACGTTAAATCTAATGGATTTGAAGGGGGGTATGTAAATTTTGAATAAAATATGCACTTACCTTAAAATGTTAGAATATTTATTTAAATAATAATAATATTTCTGCAGAATTTATTTATTCATTTATTTTATTATATTTTTTTTAATTTGCATTTTTATCCAGGTTTTAAACTGTTTTGTTGAACCGCTCACCAAAACTCACATATAATAAAGATAAAATAACAGCATTAAAGATAATTGCATGCTCGAATGCGAACTACTGTAAGAGTAATGCATTAATCTTGACCTCTTTAACCATAACTTGCATATTCTCTTTTGTGATTTTACATACTAGTAGTCTATTTACTGTTCACTGTACTTTCTTCCCATAACTTTGTGTAAATGAGATGTGCATCTGCTTGGGATTGAAAGAAAGACCTTTGACATGCCAGTATGCTTCAACGCATCTAAAGTACATGAAAAGGTCAACCACCAACACAAGCAACAAGGAAGCTGTATATCATGCACTGCTTCAATTATTATAAATTAAAATTGCTTGAAGAGTTAAAAGGCTTACCATTTTAAAACCATGTGCACTTAATTAATTACAGCACGGTATACTTGTTGTTGAACTTTCTTTGCTATCAGCATTATTCTCAGTTTGGTGTTTGTTGTAACTGTTTGTGGATGAACTTAGACAAGCCTGTGATCTGCCATATTGAAATGATCGATGAACAGTTTTTATACATTTATCGTCCCTGGAAAGAATATTGAAAAGGTCCCATCCATTGCGAGAGAGCATGAATTCATGTTTATTTCACTCAGTGACAGAGGCTGATCTTCCATCATGACTGAGATGGGGGCAACAACTATCACCGATCTCTATTGAAAAATAAAGGGGATAAGGTGGAAAAATGACACTTTTCCTAAATCCAGTGGGCAAAATAGTAATGCAGTCTCTACTGCGTGAAAAGGTGCTTCTTCATAAATTGATAATTCTCGCATATGAATATATATGGCAAATTATAGTCCAAACGTTCTTTAAAAAACTTTAAATTTCCATTTCCAATTATTTCCAAGTATCTAGGGAGTTAGAACAATAGTTGGAAAAAAGTGTTTTACATTACTTGGTGATGCTTGAATTTAATTACCGTATATACTCGCCTATAAGTCGGTTTTTTTGGGAAATAAACTTTGGTCCAAAACTCTATGTCCGAATTAAAGGCGAGATATAAAAAGACTGGTATTATAGAAGGTCAATCTTTCTAAAATGAACTTCTAAAATACAACCGACTTATAGGCGGACCGACTTATAGGCGAGTATATACGGTAATAATAATATAGGCGCTTAAAATTTTCAAAGATTTTGTCGTTCTAGGTTTTCAGAGGTTATGTACAGAATCCATGATGTCAAAAAGCAAAAATATTTAGTTTCGCTTGAACAAATTTCAATAATTAAAAGTATTCTAATAATTTTTCATTCAAAAGATATACCTGTATATAGTTATATAATGTTTGGAAAAGTTTTAATTTGATATGTAAAGGAATGTAGATAAAAGTTATTTTCTTTGCTTATTGAACTATTTATGGCCTTAAGGCTGAAAATAATCTTTGAAATTCTGCACATCTTAAAAACATTTTCTTGTATGATAGTTTTACATTTTATATCAGGTCAAAAGTTATTAATTCGCTTCATGACTTTTTTTTCTTATTAATTATTACAAAATCCGAAACATTATTTTTCTCGTGTATGATTAAGTGAACGCTTCCTGAAGTGACGACGGATTTTTTCCGTTATTTCCTGATCATGACAAGGAGCACACGGCGGGTGTGACCGGTGAGCAGGGGATGCTCACTCCTCCATGGCACCTGATCCCACCTCTGATGTTTCGGAGGTCCATGTTTGCTCTGCTCTTGTTTTGTATTGTTTTATGGACTGTGAGATTGAATACTGTTCCTTATCTCCATATCCTTCCATCTATTTACTTTTCAGACTTTAGAGTAATTATATTCAGACCTGACATTGCAGGAGACAAAAGGTAAATTTTAAGTAAGTCATTCAGGTTTTTTTTTCTACTGAACCGTTTTAAGTTCACTGAAGACGTACATGTATAAATCGAAAATTAAATAATGAGCTTAGCATTTTTTTTAACAAACAGATAACAGAATGCATCTCTTGACGGTACGTGTTTTTTTTTTATTTTGTTCTTTTATTTTTATTTTTAAAGGGGCAATATGATTATAAGTATTATCGTTTTACTGGTATATACTCATTTTTAATATTAAATATTATACAGTACCTACCGAACACATCCTAACAGAAGGCAAACCCGGAGCGAACTCTTAGTATGCTCTTGGGGTCCGCTTTGGCCTGGGTTCGCTTGGGGTCCTCTTGGGCTGAAGGCTCAGGTGAGCTTTTTTGATAAAAACAAATGTCCTTTTCTGTCGTCGTCGTCGTCGTTCTCGATGTAGTAGTTGTCAAAAACTTTTTATATTGCTATCTTCTTCTCAAGAACCATCGGGCTCATTTCAACCAAACTTGCCACAAAATTTTATTGGGTGAAGGGGATTCATGTTTGTTCATGTTTGTTCAAATGAATGACCACACCCTCTATCAATGGGAGATAATAATGAATTAGTGATAGAATAAAGTTGTATTTTTTAAAACCTTTTCTTAGGAACCACTAGGCCAGGAAATATGAAAATCATGTGTCTTCCAAGATGTTTCTTTAGATGTTTATTTAGCAAATTAGAACTGATCGAGAAAATTTTGCAAAGGAAGGCAGTGCTCTTTTTGAATTTTAAAGACCATTGAAGCACCGATGTTCATCAGATACGCAATATGTAGCTGAAAATCTTGTCTGGGGTTCACATATTTTATGCTGTTCGATGTATATTTTGTAATGTAACTTTACTTGAATACTATACTAGATAACTTGCGAGAAATTCATTACTTTTTTAGATATCACGGTCACTTCTTGTGATTGCACTCCTTGTTACGAGGATCAAAGGTGTCAGGCATCAACAAACAGGTAAGAAACTTTTGTAATGACAATTTAACTCAAAATGTTAAATCAGTCAAGAAAGGTCAACATGTATATTATAAGAACCCTTGCTTTCTTTATATGAGTGGATCATAGCCCCACTTAATAGGTCTTATTTCTTTTCTTTTTTACTTTAAAGGTAACCTTTGCGTGTATACTTGGGCGGCTTGATCAAAAGCGACATTTTGGCATAAAAATGTAATATATAAAATTATGCTACACTGATTTTGTGGCTCTAACGGGATGTGGTATATTTTGGTAGTGAATATACGTCAATGAAATAGGTGAAAACGACAAACAGTTATAGATCCTAAAACATACTGATAATAAAAACGTATGAATAGGGCATAAAAACGGACCCTCGAAATTCCAGAGATGCAATCAGGTATCCTAGTGTATTCTTGATGACGGCTCACATCCGCCGTAACCCTTTGAATAGGTAAGATAGACGGAATCTTTGTCAAATGGTGTATTTAAACACACATCTCACGCTTGCTATAAAATATGTTCATCAAAATGCATTTCAATGATATGATGAGTTTGCTAATAAATCATACTAATGTCGAAAATACACGGTAGCTTAGTGATAGGGCGTTCGCCTTGTGATCTGTGTGACTATGTGCGATTTTTGTTCGCATTGCCATATTAGTTCTGAATTAAAAGTATGCAGTGACTTTTTTTCGCAAAGCATTAGAAGTGGAAGTCAAGAGACTTCCATGTGAGACCATGGTTAATGACAATTGTGTCAACTAGGCGAAATGATGACTTTAAACGACACTGCTGACATAATTTTTTCTTCAATTTATTGCTTAATAGCATATCTCATATAAAATTATTGTACATTAGGCATGCTCTTGTGTATTGAATCAACTGGGGGGAAATTAACCAATTATGCAGATGATCAGGGCATATTGATACGTAAGTTAAGGAAGTTCACGATGGGAAAGTTGAAGTTTTTACATTTATCGAAAAAGTTTTTGTTACGTGAAGGTTATCATGTGTCTTTTTCTAGTAAAATATGCAGACATTAAAAAATGTGTTAGACACTGATGTTACATAACTGAATTATATATCAAATCAACATATGAATGAAAGTAGCTATTGTTTATTGAAGATACGTCCTCGACATATCTAAATGTGGAGTTGAAAGATGCAGGAAGCGTTTTGTTCTTCAAGAAGTGTTTGAAAAAAAATCAGCTTCACAGGAATGTAAAAACAAGTCTTCTAATCTAATAAAGGAGCACAATTATGGCCTATCGATTTTAGGAAGACTTGATCCCCAAAACCTACACAAATATTATTAATCAGAAACTCAGATTTTTATATATCATCAGAGTACTTTGGTGTGCAATAAGAATGTCTTTAACTAAATAATTTCGCAAATGACAAATTGTAAAGTAAGAATATTTACGAATTCCGTTACCGATGGAAGCATCTTTAGGTAACGTATATTCAAATTTGTTCAATTCATGACCCCCGGGGGTAGGACGGGGCCACAATGGACGACCAAAGTTTTACATAGGAATATATAGGATTGAAAAAACAGCTGCCAATGATGTCAAAAGTTAGACTTAAATATATCATGGGGAATTTCTTCAAAATTCGTGGTAAGACAAGACTATGCAAATAAACGGGATAATTTCATCTCGTTCCTATTACTTTTATTGTTACGAGACCTTTCTTTAAATGGAAAGTTTTAAAATTCAGGCTGACTTTGACATAACGTCCAGTTGAGAATATCACGTCACGTTTGGTCACGTTTAATGTCAGCACAAAGATAAATCATTTTCCTCATATTCTCAATCATTTTCTCTGCTTTTACACATCAATCACATTAATCTTTGTACCAGTTAATACTAAACTGCACAACAAATTTACATGAGAATGGCCTACCAGTGGAAATTATTAATGCATGTTAGAAGGAGTGTTTGTAACCTATATTTTCCCAAAACTAAATTGACATTGACTTTTGATAAACAACAACAAACCATTAACAGAATAAGTAAATATCTAAAAAAAAAAATGATGACTCGTTTAAGCTGAAGCAAACGATTAATGGCGTCATTTTCGTTTCTTGTGACATTAAGCATTTCTTATCCCTCATAGATTTTAGAGTTAAAATAATAAAGAACGAATTAATGTGTCCGCTGCATCTTTAAACAACCGTTTTTGTGTTAACTGCGAAAGTATAACTTTAACTTTTTTTTTAGTTTTGAAATATATCAACAACTTTCTCATATTTTGATATATTATATTCAAATACTTCTACAAGGGAGACAATATGTAAATTCCGGAACTTGTGGATCAACCATGGGATAATATATGTCTTTAAAACGAAAAAAAATGAGTTAATGGTTTCAAGACTATGGGTTCAAAACTCTGTAATTCTTAAAATGTACACATGTAAACCTGAATTTGTAAATTGTAAATCTTAATTTCATTATCTGTCAATTGTTTTTTTTTTTTTACAATTTGTTAGTTGTAACTATCCATGCGTAATTTGACATGGGTAAAATGTGAATGCAAGCTTTGCCGATGCTCTCGTGTAATTCGTAGACCTACGATTTGTCAACTTGTGAAATGTAAATTGTTATGGAATCCGGATAGGGCCACGCAGTTCACTATCGCATCATCGCACCATCGAGATTTGAGTCGATGGTGCGATGACGCGATAATGCGATGACGATGGAGCGATGACGCGATAACGATGAAGCGATGGTGCGATAGCGCGATGACGATGACGCGATGGCGCGATACTGCGATGACGATGAAGCGATGGTGCGATGGAGCGATAAGGCGATGACGCGATGGCACGATAGCGATGCTGCGATGGTGCGATAGCGATGATACGATAACGCGATAACGATGAAGCGATGCTCTATCGTGTCATCATCAGTGCTCTATCGCACTATCGTCATCGCATTGTCGCACTATCGCGCTATCGACTCTTATGCGCATGCGCCATTGAGAATAGAAATGGCGTCAGGATGTAAAAGTATGAACAGAATATTGATCAGAAATAGATCTTACTGGGTTGATAAACTTCACTTGGGCATTAAAATTAACCATGTCTTTCTTGGCAGACATATAACTATTTAGAAGATTGTTAATTTATAGTTTGATAATCAAGATAAGTTTAACAATACACTCATCTTGTGACTGATGTAAAAGATATCGAAATCCACGTGATCTAGATTTTGGTTTATAAACCGGGGAGGGGGGGGGGGTTAATACTGTTGATTGGAAAATAATTACGATGGTTTTAGTTTCACTTTGTTTGCGATTCATCTTTTTTCTGCAAAATTAAACCCATCGTGAATGTTATCATTAACTACTAAAAACGAGTAAATATTTATACGAAATTTAAATTAATTTCTTGCGTCGTGAAATCAAGGACCTGTATACTAGTATATAGGTCCCTGGTGAAATTAAAAGCATCGCTATTGTACTTTCTGAGAAATCGATACATTTAAGCACCGTTAAATACAGTATTCACAATCAAGAAAATTAAAAGCAAACACAAGACAAAAGTCTTCCTCCCTCTCTCCTCTTGGTACATGTACTTCGTATTTGTTATTTAAAATATAATTATCAAATACAAAATTAAAGTCAGTTTATTATCACTGGGCAATCAAATCTTTCCTCGAATTTTAACTACTAATGACAATACACATGGAAGCTCTTCTGTATAAAACCAAAGAAGAAATATGATTTCTTTATCGTTTCCGTTAAAGAAATATTCTTGAATCTTTTCATCAACAAACGCCATGTTATGCAATGACTGCTGGGAATGCCATCCTATCTATATAGTCGATAGAGCGATGGTGCGATGACACGATGTCGATAGCGCGATAAAGCAATAACGATGACACGATATAGCATCGCATCATCACTATCGCGCCATCGCATCATCGCTATCGCACCATCGCATCATCGCTATCGTGCCATCGCGTCATCGCTTTATCGCTCCATCGCACCATCGCTTCATCGTCATCGCAGTATCGCACCATCGCGTCATCGTCATCGCGCTATCGCACCATCGCTTCATCGTTATCGCACCATCGCTTCATCGTCATCGCATTATCGCGTCATCGCATCATCAACTCAAATCTCGATGGTGCGATGATGCGATAGTGAACTGCGTGGCCCTATCCGGATTCCATATAAAGTCAGTTTATTATCACTGGGCAATCAAATCTTTCCTCGAATTTTAACTACTAATGACAATACACATGGAAGCTCTTCTGTATAAAACCAAAGAAGAAATATGATTTCTTTATCGTTTCCGTTAAAGAAATATTCTTGAATCTTTTCATCAACAAACGCCATGTTATGCAATGACTGCTGGGAATGCCATCCTATCTATATAGTCGATAGAGCGATGGTGCGATGACACGATGTCGATAGCGCGATAAAGCAATAACGATGACACGATATAGCATCGCATCATCACTATCGCGCCATCGCATCATCGCTATCGCACCATCGCAGCATCGCTATCGTGCCATCGCGTCATCGCTTTATCGCTCCATCGCACCATCGCTTCATCGTCATCGCAGTATCGCACCATCGCGTCATCGTCATCGCGCTATCGCACCATCGCTTCATCGTTATCGCACCATCGCTTCATCGTCATCGCATTATCGCGTCATCGCATCATCAACTCAAATCTCGATGGTGCGATGATGCGATAGTGAACTGCGTGGCCCTATCCGGATTCCATAAATTGTACTTGCATGATTTGTAAATTATGCAAGGTTGCATTATGCTATGACCTATTCGGACGATAGGGGGCGCTATAACGGTGGCAGTTTAATTCGTTGCTTAGATCTAACAATTTAGTCATTTCCCCAATGCGTCCAGCAATGCACCAGCCCTGAGGATCATTGACGCGACTTTCCCAAGAGTGGAGGAAGTTTGTGCTGCCCTACACACCACATAGTGTAAAGGACGACGAAGATAATGAATGCGTCACACCAGGAAGAAATATAAAGAAAGGCTGATTAATAAATTAATTTCATGTCTGTCTTTAAGACCGTTTGTAAATAATAATGTATTAACAGGGGTATACTCTACTTAAATTCTGAACAATTTTCTATTATTTTTTTTAAACAAAAAAAGCCTTTTCTGTAGTGTTCCTGACAGATTAGGCAGGAGGGGGTTGGGGGTGATAGAGAGGGAGGATCGACCCCCTCAGATTTTCACTAATGAATTTTATACAGTAAAACAATTAGGAAATAACCTTGGACCCCCCCCCCCTTTCAGATGTTATGAACCTCTCTGTAAATACGTAGAAGAGTCATATAAATATTTGAAAAAGTTTATCAACAAGAATTGTCCACCCCAACCCCCATCCCCAGCACTCACATTTTATTTTTGCATTTGGATGAATTTTTTTAGTGGACATGAAGCTCCACCCTCATTTAGAAAAAAAATCCTGGAATTTGAAAATATACATGTATTGACAGGCCCATTGTTGTTTTTGTGAGGTACACATCATATATTAAGTATGTAGTTTTCTTTCTTTTTTTCCAAACATATGACTATTTTTGCGTTTAATTATTAATATATTTCATAATATTTCGTCAAATTTAAGACTTACACACTACTAGGAAGTGGGGGGGGGGGTCTTCTCTTTGCACAACTCATTGAGTTTGTATACAACATCAGTTTTGTTGAGTTACATATAGTTTATTCCATGCATCCTCATGAAACCAAATGAAGTTCAGAATAAAGGCTTCGGTGCCTTGTATCCAACGCTCACACCAAAACAGAACATGTGAAAAACATAGTCCTCATGTAGGTAGCAACGTTTTTGGAAGGGGCACCCAGAAAAATAATTGACACTGGGGGAGGCCGTGGTATGGTTCTTACTATTTCACAATACAGTTCGATCCATAGTTAAACTTATGATGGGTTTTGATACTAAATTACAGTAAAACATGTTGAAGAAAAAGCGGGAAGGGGGAGCCGCCCTCCTATACTAAGTGCCCAGTCTTTAAGCTTCTTTATAAAACAGAAAAAAAACTTTCGGGTTCTATTCCCTAGGCACCTGTCTGTGCGCGGATTTAACAGGGGATTTGGGAAACCGGACCCCCTCCCCCGAAATGTACAGGGTTATCAAATGTATATACTGATGTATGCGCATTTGCCCCCCTCCCATCCTTTGGGAAAAAAAAATTCACGAGATCCGCGCCTGTCCTCTGTATATACGAGCGAAGTTTTGTGTGTTTAGATCCCCGATCTTTTCTGCATTAAACTTAAATCTTATTTTTAAAACAGCCTAAGAGACCTTTTGAAGGCATGATATGCATGCATATCACACAAATCAGTTGGTTAAGGATCTCTTTTACCTTTGGGGCGAAATGACATTCCACTCTTATAGCGCCCTCTTTCGTCTTAATATGCAACCTTGCATAATTTACAGATCATGCAAGTACATTTCATAAGTTGACAAATCGCAAGTCTACGAATTACATACAATTTACGCTTTTCAATTTATGTTGGATAATTGACAATTAACAAATTGTGAAAGAACAATTGACAAATTATGAAATTAAAATTTACAGTTTACAAATTCATGTTAACGTGAGTACATCTTAAGAATTACAGAGTTAGAATTTTGAACCCGTTGGCTTTCCATACAAGACTAACCTACTTCAAACATCATATTTTGTTTTCTGTTTTAAAGTTTAGTTCTTTGGTGATTTTGATGATTTCAAAACCTTGCGAGCAACAACGTCTAAATTTTCTCATTTTGTTTTTCTTACAGTCCCCGTGAATGATGTAAATATAACAAAAGGTTGTCTTAAATGTCCTGGATCGCCATTTAAAAATTCCATTGATCTCTGCGAACCTGAAAAACCACCGCCATTTCATGATCTGACAAGCGAGGAAATTAAAGCAATTTTCCATTTCATGCTTTCACAAAGAAGTTTGAATTTGACAATGCAGAGTGAGGCAACTTTGTTTTCAAACTAAATTTACACCATGGAATTAATTCTTCCTAAAAAGAAGTACATCAAAAGTCATCCTCGCGGACAATTGAAACGGAAAGCATTGGTCACTGTATTTCATGGCGGAAACGTGAATCCTCTTGTAGCAGAGTATTGTGTGCAGTTAACTCCACGTCCAGGATTTTGTGGAATACCTAGATATATCCCATTTTCCTTCAGACCTGCCACATATCCAGAAACATTAGCAGCTGTTGAAGTTCTCATTGAGGAGACAAATAGGCTGGCTGGAGATATTTTGCTTGAGAGTTTTGAGGGTTCTCTATTGAACTGTGGAAACAGGTGTCTGGGGTTTGAAATAAGTGTTCCTTATGCTGCAGTAATTTCGGGAATTCGAGATAAAGGTTTTCGAGGTTTCTGGTTTCCTTTTTTTCAAAGACGACGCCCAAGTACGTTAAATCCTGTTGATTTTATTGTTCTTGTCACCATAAACGGGACAGCTACACCACAGACTGCAGATGTATGGTACAATGGCCAACTGTTTGATTCGCTTCAATCATTTAGAAAAGCTTGGCTAAAAGGAATGGTGAAAAAACTTCACGTGAGTTTCCCCTCAGATCCACATCCACCTGAAGTATTTCCGCCACATCCACAAAGGCCTCCAACACACGTAGAACCGGACGGGAAACGTTACTCAATCAAAGGCCAGTCAGTCCATTACATGAACTGGGACTTTCAGTTTGGGGTATCACCTACTCATGGTCCTCAGTTGTATCAAATCAAATTCAAAAATGAAATGATCGTTTATCAATTAGGTCTATCAGAGATGACCGTTTTCTATTCATCTTCAGAACCCATTGGCAGATTTGCCAATTTCTTTGATAGTGTCGTTTTGATTGGAAACAACATTCAAACATTGGTTCCAGGCGTTGATTGTCCAAGTCATGCAACTTTTGTCGACACAAGATTTATGTCAGAATTTTCAGATATGCCAGTCATAAAAAATAAGTCTGTATGCGTGTACGAACACAATACGGGTATCCCGCTAAGACGACATTATGTAAGAGATGACTTCCCATCTGGCTATTATGAAGGTGCACTTAAAACTGTACTTGTTCTCAGGATGATATCAACTCTTGCAAACTATGACTATATCTATGAATTTATGTTCTACAACAATGGCGCAATGGAGACTAAAGTAACGACATCAGGGATTGTATTGCAGTCCTACGTCCAAGATGGCTGTAATTACGGCTTCCAGATAAATAAACAAGCAACAGGCATGCTTCATCATCACATTTTTAATTTTCGATAGGCACAAAAAACAGCTACTCAACATATGATATACGTGAGGAAAGTGTTCCAAACCAATTTCTAAAGGGAAGGTATCCTGAAAAATGGTTCCAAACTAAAATAGTAAAAGAAGATTATGCCACGGAGAGAGAGGCCGCTTTAAGATATAATTTTAGCCAACCGAAATACCATGTGTTCTACAATGAAAAAATTAAGATAATTTGGGAATCCTAAAGTGTATCGGCTCTTATTAAGAGGAATGTCCAAAAGTCTGTTCAGAGAAGGAGTAGGGAACGAGCCAGGAGCTTCGTGGATGAGGTATCAATTGGCAGTCACAAAGAGAAAGGAAACTGAGCAATTTAGTAGCTCTAAATATGCTACCTTTGATGGAGAAGACCGAATTGTTAATTTTGAGAATTTTATAGGAGATGAACCCATTCAGCAAGAGGTACAAATTCGCTGTAATTGATAAACTAGTCAATTTTTCCTTTAACATGCATTACTGACTTCCACGAAGGATATTTTCTTCAGAGAGAGCGAGGGAAGGAATATTCTTTCTCGGATCGACTATTATAATGTAATTTCTAATTTTTATTGATTGATTGTATAACGTCTCTCTCAAGAATTTTTAAACTCAAATGAAGACGCCACCACTCGCCTATGTAGAGCTGCAAACTTTGTCGTATACTCGGCACTCAGGGCCATTGAGCAGAGAGGGATCTTTTTCGTGTCAGCACCCACTGTGACACGGGAACTCTGCTTATACGGTCTCATCCGAAGAACAATTCTCCACATCACACAGTGGTATTCGAACCCGCGACGTAATGATTAAATCCATACATTGCGACCCTCATTTTTAACTATTGAAGATCAAGAAGTCATTTATCATGGATGCACTGTGAATCGTGCCTTTAACCTTCACATGAACAAAGTAATCCGAAGTCAAAACCGATTCTATTTAGTTCCAAACACTTTATATGAAGTATGTCCATAAAATTCACCTTGTCACAGTACATGCTTTTATTTCTAGCTTATTATGCTAACTTTTTTCCCACCATCTTTGTTTATTTTTCTCTCGATATTTGTTTGTTCTTAAAGCTTTTTATTTTACTCTCATTTATTTTAATAGAGGACTGAGGAGTGGTGTTAAAAGACACGTTGGTATAAAGCTACATAAATACGGGAAGTTGATGTTTGAAATGTCATCAGTACTGTCATATTCCTGATTCTCTAGATGTTCTTTACGTCCGATCCATTAACGTCTATTTTCAGTAAAACATCCAAATATGAAGCAGATGTAACAGATTTCGTAGTGTCTTTTTTTTCGAGTTCATTTGTATAAAACTATACAACAACATATTACTGAATATGGCTATTGTTTATGAAAACCTCGTCGATATATCTTAATTTCGAATTAAAGGATATGTTGTCGACATATCTGAATGTCGAATAGAATCATGTTTGCTGTTAAATGTTCCTAGAATCTCCAACTCATATAAAGAGGCAGCCTGTTCTCGGTAAAGCGCTGCAATTTAAGACTTTTTACGGGCTTTGAGCAAAGAGGGATCATTTTGTTTCAAGCAAATCACAGCGACACGGGATCTTGGTTTTCAGGGTATTATTAAAAAGACAGGTCCTCACGCCACACGATGGATTCGAACCCGTGACTTAAGGATCAACTCCATACTCAGGATTTTTAGAGAAAACGCTCTAACCACTGATCCTTGCGGGTGGCTTTAACAAAATAGCCTTTTCAATGATCATAAACAAGAAATATTAAATTTATGTGAACTCCCTTTGCGAACTATATTGTTCTGAAAGCAAAGTGTACTTTTTTATTGTAGGACCTTGTTGCTTGTGTCACCTTAGGCATCCACCACACACCCAATACGTCAGAACTTCTCATTATGCAAACTGTCGGAGGTGACGTCAGCTTCTTCCTTCTGCCTTTCAACTATTTCCCCAAAGACCCAAGTTTGGGAATTCGTGACAGCGTTGGAATGTGTTACAATGATCCAAAAGGTCCTCTGAAGGTTCTCTCAAACATGGAGGGAGTTGATTGTGTACCAAGGCCTTCTTACACAGTGGGGGACCTAGCAGCAAATCCTGAAGACTTCTTACCTCGATCTTAATTTGAGAAGTGACCACACAAAAATGAGACGAAAAATAAGACAAACCAAATTTTTCTTTCTAAAATCAGGAATCATAAGAATTATTGAAGAACGAAGTAAGATAACAGCCGCATATTTGCCCTAAGTATGACGTAAAAATTAAAAACACTATTAAAATCGTGATATTTTGCAGCAAAAACACAGTATATTATGTAAAATTTGTTTGTACATCACATTTTTTAATAAATATAGCATAATCGTTTGTGATCTATGTCTAGTATGTTTTGCTTTGTATTACATGTGTATTTGTTGTTTACTTAAACGTATGACTTGTTTGGTTATTTGTCATATTATGTTTTGCTTTGTCTTATTTGAATGTACATATACATATGTCTTGTTTGATTATTCTGTAATTTATTTTAGTTGCCTATCTGAGATTTGTATGTACAAGTGCATCGGATTCAAGTGATTGTAATAGATAAATGAGGTAGATGGTCAAGCTTGTGTTTTATGTGTTCTGAGACCTTCTGTAGTTTAGAAATTGAGAAAAAATGCGGAAACTGTGGAAATTGACACAATTGCTTATCTTCGCTGACCCCTGTGTATCTCATATAATCCAATCTAATTTAAAGACAGGTATGACAATGGGTTTTTATAGATACACCGTTGCATCATTCGAAAATAGTACTTTAACCAGGGGAAAATAAGGGTTTTACAATGTATCTATCTAGCCTATAGTGTAATTTAATTACCGGTTCAACCAATCCAGTGAAGCAGGTTTTGACGATTTTCTCTTTATTAGCGAAACATGAGATTCCAAAAACATTTTTCTTCTAATATTCTAATCATCATTTAAGAACACTCGTTTTAATCTCACAGTACTTTCGGTCCTTTTTGGAAACGACCATAACACGCATGAACCGGCAAACATGTATCTTTTCTGTTTTAGATCTGTCGAATTAAACCTAAGTTAAAAACATTTAGGTTATCGAAGCGGGGGGCATACTTCCACGGGGTTTTGAACAGTTCAGTAAAATAATACTTTAATCAACAATATATTGAAACTATAAGATTTCCAAAATACATATCTCTTTAAGTTGTTGTTATATTTAGAAAATGTTTTAATAAATTGTTAGATAACAGTTGACATTTGCTTTAAAGGAAATATACACTGAATGGTTTGAGAGGTCCAAAGGAACATTATCCAATACTTGAATGATTATGTAAAAATGTATTATGTTGTAACGTCAATAGTCAATGAAAAAATAGAAGTGCGAATAAAATATCACCATCTGTATGTAGAAATACCTTCAAAAATCGCTAATCTTAAGATACATTTGATGTTAAAATGTTAGGTCGATCTTTTCCATTTAATTTGAACTCAAAAAAAAGTTAGCCAGTTGTTTCTTTTTTGCATTATAAGGTGATAATTATCGCAATAAATATAATTATATTATATGTATAAAGGTTTCAAGTACATGTAATGCATGTATTTATCATCATGCAAGAAGGATATGGATATAACAAACAGCATTTCTGCTGACTGGTACCACCCGCCGTGTGCCCCTTGTAATGGTCGAGAAATAATGGTAAAATTCATTCAGTGTATAAATAATGGACAAACAATCAGTATGAAAAATGTCAGTAAGCATTTGTCTCAGTGATACATTGTATTTCCTGACAACGTCATTGTATCTATCATAGAACTTACGAGGTGATGATTTCAAACGAGACTGCTCATATTCTCGTTTTATCAACTTGCTTCTCATTTATTTACCTCGTTTTAGAAATTATTCTCATATGTAGAGCATGCTCTGCGTATCCAATCAACTGAGATACATGTATATACACTCCGTATGCAGGTTATGAAGGTATATTGCTGCATAAGTAAGGGAAGTTGGCGATGGAAAAGTTAATGTAAATTGAAAAAAAAAAAAACTATCGTGTAACATTCTGCATTAAAGATATGTCATGCTTTGGGAATTAAAAAGTCATTTTTATTAATCTAGTGCTGATTGCTTAAACGTTTCTTGTATTTAAAAATAATGAAAAGAAATGGGGCTATGTAAGTTGTTTTTTTTTCAAATATGGTAAAAAAAATGTTATTTTAGAGAAAAAGATTGTGCATATTTTTGTTTATTTTAGATATTTGATGTCCTTTAATTATGCAACACGCTAGGCAGTCATTCCTTATATTTTTTTGTGATATATTAGTTGTAAATATGATGAAAAATGTACACATACGGTTTTTTTCTTTTGGATTTATAAATTTCTGAAAAGAAAACTGAAACTGCTAAGTTTTAGTTTATAATACATGAAATATTATTTACATCTTTGGTGATTACTAATCTACAAAAAACGTAATTGTATGGCCAATCAATGCATTGTGGTGTCACGAAATTTGTAAGTTTTCTCAAACCTACAAACCTACAAAAACAGCAAAGCTATGTTTCGACATTTCATATAGAACGCAACTTCTGATCTAAGATATGCAACTCGTGCATGAATGATAAAGCCGTAACTGAGGACTACAAAACACATGTTTTAGATCAGAACTTGCGCCTATATTATTTTTCTTCACTCAAAGTACTCAAATATACTTAACAGTGTTTTTCTTAAAATCCAATGGCAATGCTATTTTATAAAGTGAGTTCACTAAGGCCTGGACGTATAGGAGAACAATTAAATAGGAAATTAAATCGCTACGTCTCTGCTTATTTAATGTTTAAATTGGAACATCAGTTATTAAGCAATCCATTGGAATATTTACAGAGCTATTTTATGCATAAAGTGAACCTGACTCTCATGAAAACATTGTCTAATAGATTTAAGTTACCCGATGCTTCCCTTGTTAATCTAGATAGTCCCCACCCACTGACGTGAAACAAAATAAGCAGGTGCGCGACATTTATATTAGAACCTTGACCTTTCACTAGGCAAAATTTACATTCAGGTGTAATTATCAAGAAATTAACTTATCTTATAATCATAAAGTTATCATAGAAAAAAAGAATAAGAAACGTTGATATTTTTTATTACATATTTGTATTAGTATTTTGCTGTATCAATATTTTTGTGAACAACAGTAGATCCCACGTCTGATGTTTTTTAAAACGTAATTCAAGCCTTTTAGAATGCCTTTAAGATGTAACAAACTAAATTTAATCCCGTAGGATACCCCTAGTGTGTGAGTGTAAATATTGTTATTTATCCTGTGGGGAGCCCCTCAATGTGCAATTTTATCTACCTGAGAGCTCGTGTTCGGGTAGAACCCGGGAAGTCACAGCCGAGATAAGACCTGCTTGGCTTGTTGTTATTTTGAAGTAGCCGGGGCGTTTACTCAAACTGCATCGGGTATTTGAAAATACAATTTGTAAAATATGTTTTCTTGTGTGAGTCTACACGTTTAGTATGGTTGTTTTATTATATTTTTCCTCAGGGTCCTTTTTCCTCGGGCTTTCGTCTCGTTTCGTAATTAACAGGTCTTGGGAGGGGTACTACAACTTATTACACTGACAATAGCCTGTCCAGGCTGAGAGGGAGATGCTTGCATTCTTTGCAAAGTTCTTTATTCCAGACGGCATTGTGAAAGTTTAAAAACATTAAAATATGTGATTTTTGTGAAATTATAATTATTCACTTTGGTGAAAGAAAATATTTACATTTATAAAAGGAAATTCAAAACCAGAACTCAAATCTTCTGCAAGGGTGTTGTGATTCATACTGCGTTTTAAAGGACACTCTCGGGGACGTGCAGCTGACAGACAATTCATTTATTTTTTTATTTGTTTTTTGTTGTAAAAATTTACTTTTGTTTTGTTTATTAAATTTTGTTAAAATTTCTTTTGTTTTGTTTCCTTCATTTATTCAAGTTCTAAAATTGTATAACCCTCATCTCAACAATTCGGTGGCAGCGGTGGGATACATCTGAGATTGGGTAAATAGAGGAAATATTTTGTCCGCTTGTTTGTTTCTAGTATTAATTTGGTTTTTGTGTTTCAGGTTCACAAAGTTTCACAATGTCTGGTATGCCAGAATGGATGTCTGACTTAATTGAAAAAGGTACAAACGTAAAAGAATGTCTCGAGATGTGGCATCAGGAGCATTAATCAAAGGGAGAGCTCGAAAGGGATAGATGGGCGAAAGGGAGAAGAGCGTCAGGCCCAGAGAGAATGTGCAAAATTAGAGGCAGAAAGAGATGTGAAATTACGAGAGTTAGCTATAAGAGAAAAAGAGGTAGAACATGCTAAAATTTGGGGGTCTCAACCTCCTGAGATTAAATGCCCAACTGTTAAGTTACCTAAGTTTGAGGAGGGACAGGTCCCTGATGTCTTTTTAGGGTCGTTTGAAAAGATAGCTGGGTTGCAGAAATGGCATAAATCCCAGTGGGCTATACGCTTAGTACCTATGTTAGCAGGTAAGGCTTTAGAAGCGTATTCAAGGTTGTCGGATGCAGATAGTGATAACTATGAGATTATCAAAACTGCTATTCTCAAGAGATATGAGCTTACTTCTGAAGATTGCGGGGAAAATTTTCGTCAGGGTAAGCAGTCAAATGATGAGTCGTTTAAAGATTTTGTTGTTAGGGTAGAAAGGTACCTTAATCACTGGTGTGAACGTGAGAAAATAGATTCAGATTTTGTCAAGTTGTATAATATGGTCTTGAGAGAACAAGTTGTTAGAAGTTGTCCAAAAGACTAACAGTTGTTGATTCTGGAGCATGACCCAAAGTCTATTGAGGAGGTTGTAGCGTTGTCTAATGCATTTCAGGAGGCACATAAGAGTAAGTATCTAAGTGGCAATAGTGTCCAGTTTCGTGGTGCAGGGAATAGGTCGACTGGAAAGCCAAATAAGTTTGGTTCGACAAATTCTCAAGATGGTAAGTCAAATCTCAAGTCTCACTTTAATGCAGGGGATAGCAGAAAGTATTTTATTTGTGATAGAGTAGGACATATTGGGGCAAACTGTTTTCTTAAGAGAACTCAGTCAAAAGGTCTAGACGGTAAAGGTCAGAGAGGCACAAAGCCTGAAAAAAGGTCAGAAAATGTCGGGTTGTGTTTAGATAAGTCTGAGTCTAAAGTTGTAGACCAAATACAAGATACAACCAAAGGTAGGGTTATTCTTAAGTTGTCCGGAGTTGATAACGAGTCGCCAGTAATTGAAACGTCGGCAGCATTGGGTTTGGGTTTAGTAAAGGGTCAGGTGAGTGATCAATCAGTTGCAGTCTTAAGAGATACCGGATCCTCTTCTGTTTTTGTAAGGAGTAAGTTCATTTCAGACTCTGATAAAACAGGGCGTTCAAGAGTGATAACGCTGGCAGATGGATCTCAAAGACACTTTGATGAGGCAATGGTAGATTTGAAGACTCCTTATGTATCAGGTAAGGTACTTGCCCTTGTCCTTGATTCTCCATCTGCTAATGTAATTATTGATAATAATGTTAGCATACTCAAACCAATGGAGGACGGACTAGAAGTCAAGAGGGAGGGAGATGACGAGAACACTTGTGCTGCAGTTCAGACACGTTTGCAGACAAAGCTGGAGCAAGGTAATATATGTAGTAGTTCTCAGAAAAAGTAGAAGATAAGGATTCAGAGGATGAATCTTTGAAACAATTGTGGTGCAGCAGAGAGAAGTTGGTAGAACTTCAAGAATCAGATGTCAGTTTAAAATCTGCACTGAATATGGCATAAAATGATACTCAAGAAGGTAAGTCTTACTTTCAGAAGCAGGATGGTTTACTGTATAGAATATTTCAGAAAGATTCTGGTGTGAAACTTTCCCAGATCGTCATACCAAAGACAATGAGGTCAAAGGTAATGTTACTGGCTCATGACACTCCACTAGTAGGACATTTAGGTAACAAGAAAACCAGGCAGCGTATAATGCATCATTTCTTTTGGCCTGGAATGTACATTGACATATCTCAATTTTGCAAATCTTGTTCTATTTGTCAAAAAGGAAAACCAAAATGTCGAACTCCAAAAGCTCCACTCATTCCTATTCCACCCATTTAAGAACCATTCTCAAGAATAGCTATCGATTTTGTTGGACCACTTCAATTGAACGAGAAGAAAAATCGTTACATTTGGTTTGTATGGACTACTCAACTCGGTATCCGGAAGCATTTTCTTTGAAAAACCAAGAAGCCGAGACAGTGGCCAACACTTTGATAGAGCTGTTTTCTAGGGTAGGTGTGCCTAACGAAATTCTATTGGACCAGGGTACCAATTTTATGTCCACACTGATGACTAAATTGTGTAAGTTACGTCAGGTAAGAAAATTAACAACTACCCCTTACCATCCACAAGCAAATGAGTTGGTTGAAAAATTTATTGGGACCTTGAAGAAAATGCTTAAGGTATACGCTTCTTCTGAACCTCACAAATGGGATGTTCATTTGCCTTACGTCCTTTTTGCATACAGAGAGGTGCCAAATGAGACAACTGGGTATTCTCCCTTTAAATTGCTGTATGATAGACATGTTAGGGGGCTCTTAGCAATCTTGAAAGAGCAGTGGGAGGAACCTACAGTGGAACAGGCTTCAGTATTGTCCTATATTCTGGAGACGAGGGAGAGAATGCAGAACATTAGAGATTTGGTTAAAGATTCAGAGAGACTCGCTAAAACAAAACACAAGATGTACTACGACAAAAAGGCGAGAACTCGTTCATTTGAGGTAGGTCAGAAAGTTCTTGTACTTCTCCCAACGAGCACATCTAAGTTGATGGCGTAATGAAAAGGTCCGTATAAGTCGTGAAAAAGGTGAGTCCAGTGGATTACAAGGTTAGAATATCCAAGAATAAAGAACCTGTTTACCATGTCAATATGTTGAAAGAGTGGTTAAGCAGAGAGGCAGAAGAGAAGTGTCCGAAAAGCAGTGACGTTTTCGCATGTATGGATGCAAAACCAAGTTTTTCAGATGAGGACGATTTCATTAACCATAGAGCACTAATCCGTCAACAGGCAGAATCGTCATATAATGTTGAGATATCGTCAGAACTGTCAGAAGAGCAGAAACGACAACTCAAAAGGTTAGTAGAAGAATTTGAGAATGTATTTACAGATGTTCCAAAGAAAACTTCTTACATACAGCACACCATTAAAACAACAACCGAGGAACCAATACAGAAGAAACCTAATTCCATTCCGTATGCGCTTCAGGAAAGGTAAAGACAGAAATCAAGCAGATGAAAAATATGGGAATCATAGAGGAGACAGAAAGCCCTTACGCATCGCCTATTGAACTCATCAAAAAGGATGATGACACCATTAGATTCTGCGCAGATTATAGGGATCTAAATAAGGTAACTGTGTTTGATCCTCGTTCTATGCCAAGAATTGATGATATTCTAAACAAAATCAGCAGAGCTAAGTATATCAGTAAATTGGATCTTACTAAGGGTTATTGGTAAGTGCCACTAGATGACGAGGCAAAACAGAAAAGTGCTTTTGTTACACCTTTTGGTCATTTCAGTTTCACGGTAATGCCATTTGGTATGGTAAATGCTCCCGCAACTTTTGTGAGATTGGTGAGTAAAGTCCTTGAAGGTCATGAAAATTATGCAGAAGCTTTTATAGATGACATCGGTGTTTTCAACGATTCCTGGGAAGATCACTTGGTATATTTGAGAGAGATTTTTACAGCGTTGCAGATTGCAAATTTAGCAGCCCGACCGTCAAAGTGCAAATTGGGGTTTGGTGAGGTCAGTTTCCTCGTACACATGGTAAATGACGGTAAGATCAAGCCATTGTTGTCTAAGGTACAAGCATTTCAAATTGTTCCAGTCCCACGTACAAAAAAGAAGGTAAGATCATTTTTGGGTCTCATTGGATTTTACAGGAAGTTTATTCCTAATTTTTCTAGTCTTGCCCTACCACTCAAAGACTTGACCAAAAATAATTCACCACACAAAATAAAATGGACAGATGATCTTGATACTGCATTCAAGGAAATTCAAGGTAAGTTGGCATGTGAACCATTATTGCACAGTCCAGATTTCAGTCGTACGTTTGTCGTGCGTACAGATGCAAGTGCTCCTTGAGCAGGCGCAGTTCTCGAACAAGAATTCGACACTGGTAAGAACCCAATACTTTTTTTGAGTAAAAAGTTTACAGCAGCTGCGAAAAACTATGCGGTGATTGAAATAGAATGCTAGGCAATTATTTTGGCTGTCAAAACACTCCGAGTGTTTTTAAAAGGTAAGCAGTTTGTTATTGAAACTGATCATTTCCATTGACGTGGTTACAGAGATCAAAACTGTCAAATCAGAGGCTTTTGAGATGGAGTCTTCTATTGCAAGAGTTTTTTTTACACAGTTCAGTATGTTCCAGGTAATCAGAAAGTTATTGCAGATGCGTTGTCAAGGTCGAGTGAAGAGCTAGAGTAAATCAAGGTCAATGGTGAATATTTCCAGTTTGTACCTATTGTACCTAGTAAATTTGTAAAATATTGTGTTGTATCAAGCAATTTATGACTTTCCTACTGATAGTCTGGAAGTATCGTGTTATTTAAAAATGTTAAAAAGATAGGACTTGTAAGGAAGATCTTATAAAATTGGGTGCGTTTTCAGGCCATCAATTATGATTTTATTTTAACTTCTGTAATTTTTTTTTTCATTTCTTGACAAAGTCTGTTAAGTTATTGATTCATCATTGCTTAAATAAATGATTATAACACTTAATATGCCTAGCATATAACAGCAAAACACCCTCAGAGTTTAAATATATACACGGGTGAAGTTCAGACGACCGAAAAAGTCTTTTTTGGCCAATTTAAAAAAAAATTAATTAAAGACGAATCAATCCAACAAGAGGTGGATATTAAAAGGGGCATGCTTTTTGACTCTTATTCATTTTGGGGTGGTATTTCCATTACATGGAAATATTTTCTTCCATGGGTTATACGTACATCAGAGAGAGAGGAGATGTAACTGGTAAAAAAATATTGATTTATTTCTTCACATGTCTTATAGGCGGCAGTTGTCTCTAGATTGATGAATTTAAATCTATTATAATGTTTTTGATCGGGATTGGTTTATTTTAATCAAGATTGTGACACGTATTTACTTTCAAAACATTTCTAAACTTTTTTTTTTAATTTAGAAACATTTCTAAATGTGGGAAGATCTCCATTTTAATTTATCAGAAAAATATGCTGTCTTTTATTTCCTTTCAGTCTGTCGAATGGTTTTTTATTATTTTACCCATGGAATCAAATACAATGATTGAGTTACCAATGTCTTTTGAATTAAAATCCTTTTAATTTTGAAATTAATTTGTTTTTGTACATGCATTTTGCAACAACTGAAAACTATTTATTGCTTCCAGGGCAGATTTTAACATCAAAGTTATGCCTATCAATCAGAAATTAAACAGTGTAATGACAAAGAATCTGAAATATTTTTCTGGCACCACAGAGGATTTTGGAAGAACTTTCCTGTGTCGAGACGGGGCGTTTTTAGATGCACCATCCAATGCGCATCTTATGACCTCATCTCCGATGCACAAATTTTGGAGAAGTGTCCTCCACTAAAATTAATCTCAGATCAGTATAGATGGTTTTGTTAAAAAATTATGCATATCGGGCATAAATATACTTTGTGTACAAAATATGAAACACAGCTACGGCTACGGTAAGCACAGTTCACAAATCGTCTCTTTAATCAGACTATGTATATCTCAGTAGTCTCGAGCTGGACCATAGGTTTGACAAATACAAATTACTGTAGATTAATGGTACCCTTAAAGCTTTTGAGAGACTATTCTCGTACAGGATAAATTGCCTGTTTTAGTATTAACCTTGCAACTTTTATTGATGATGCATTTCATAATAATTGTTTCAATCGTCAAATAAAAAAAAGATCTTCCATTTTAGAGCTGACTTAAATGAGGAGTTCAGCAGATGTTTTAGCGACAAAATAGTAAACTCCACAATCATGTATTTTTAGCTCACCTGAGCCGAAGGCTCAAGTGAGCTTTTCTGATCACATTTTGTCCGTCGTCCGTCTAGCTGTCCAGCTGTCCGTCCTGGGGTAGTGTAAATTCTAAATTGTTGAAATCGTGACCCCTGGTGAAGGGCTGGGCCACAATGAGAAATCAAAATTTAACATAGCAATATATAGGAAAACTCTTTATAAATCTTCTTCTCAAGAACCACTAGGCCAGAAAAGCTGAAACTTATATGGAAGCATTCTGGGGTAGTGTAGATTCTAAATTGTTCAAATCATGACCCCCTTGGGTAGTGCGGGGTCACAATAGGGAATCAAAATTTTACATAGAAATACATATTAAAAATATTCTTCTCAAGAACCACTGGACCAGAAAAACTAAAACTTATGTGGAAGCATCCTGGGTTAGTGCTTCAAAGGTGAGTGATGTGGCCCACAGGCCTCTTCTTTTGTATCTTAATTTTCAGGTTAAATCGTACAGCAGACTGTTTATTTTGATTTGACTGCATAGATAAATACAGGTTTTTAAATGACTAACATCATGCGTGAAGTAAACATCTAAAATTCGTGGAATTAAATCGTTTGTAAATCTAAAATATTTATTTCGTTCTGGATACAAGTGATCAGAAGGAGACATCTAATTTTTGAATACACCCAAAATTTAGTAATGTTTATTAATTAATTAATGCAAATGCAAATTAATCATTTGAAACTTAAGTCCTCTTACTTATCATTATGTACTTGTTTTAAGACATCTAGGTGAGGTGATACCCAGTAAAATACATTTTAAATTGAAATATTATTTAGGATAATGCACTTTAAAGAGTAATTAACCAGAAAATAATTTTTTTTCAAATCTTTTCCTTTGCACCTTTACACAAAAAATACAAACTGAAATATTTGTAACTTTTTACTTATGGCGCAATATAAGATAATTATATGTGATGTCACTGATACATAAATGGAAACATTGACTTAACCTGCAAAATAGAACCAATTTTAGCATAAATATTATGTTTGGAGTTGAAAATATTCTCTATTTTAAAATAAAGTAATTATTTTTTGTTGTGTAATATTTTATTTTAGTTACCCAATTTCATTGTGAATGCCATAACGACATTTACCAGTAAATCATAATATAAAATAATATAAAACAAAATTTGAGAGCATCTGAACTTCAAATATGTGTCAAGAACCCTTTTACTTTATGCTTATAGCATATTACATTCTTTTGTGGAAAGTCGGGCAAAAAACTCGGTAAGTGCATAAAAAAGGGATTTTTATAACAATGAATTCATCTGAATTTGTTTTCCTCATATTACATCTATTTTAAAAGACTGTTTTCGCTTCAACACAAGTTTATCTTATAGATTCAGAGATTAGCTTGAATACATTTGTTTTTCTTCATATTATATGCATTTTAAAAGATTGTTTTTGCTTCAACACAAGTTTCTATTCGAAATTCATAGATTAGCTTGAAGACCCACATCAAAGTTTGTTAGTTTAACGATAATTTTACTTTATCAATTCAAACATCCTCTGATACAGGAAATACGCCATGATTAACTACCTGTAAATAATAGTGAATGTTTGTACTGTGAGATAAATTGTATAGATAATTTATTTGGTTTAGTACATGTGAATTGAAACAAAATATCTTGATTGATTGTTTCACACAAATTTAAATCAACTGAATGACCAAAATGAATTAACATGGCTTTTATAATCAAGCGACGTTATTAATATTTAAAAAAAAAAATTTATGAGTTGCGTTGCAGTTTCGAAAATTTTATTTTGCTGTTAATATGCGTTATTCTGATCAATTTCTATGTAACTTAAATCTTAATGATCAAAAAGATTAAAATAGAGCAGAAAAAAGAATTCAATATACAATGCATTATACAGTTTTATTTTACAGGACGACAATAATGTAATTTTGATTCAGTCAAAGCCTATAAATAGTCTATCTCAAATATGAACAATAGAAATTTCCTAATGTTATTTTTTCTGTCATGAAATAGTTATTTAAAATTTTGCTACAAAATACTCCGACATCATCAAGTCCTGTACAGTCTCTTGATTTAGCTATATAGCTTTATGAAGCTATTCAGTATAGCTTAATTTAGCTATTTTTCTACTCTTTCTTTCTTAAAGGAGAAATTTTCTCAGTATGTTAAAAAAGCGCACCTTTGTGATGATATACATCTTTGAACCCTTCTTAAAATAATGCATGTAAAAATCGCTCATCAAATTAAATCTCCTTGAGTGACTTTGTACTCAAACTTCTACAAGTTTTGAGGCTATATAAAGCAATTGATACACTTACTTCTGCAATGATATTATTATGGTGACCAATTATGTTCAACAAGATAATTGATTGGTAACAGTTCAGCAGAATGAGAAGCAATCATATTTTTCCTTGCCTCAAGGCACCCAAGGTAGTGGACAGTTAGTCTAATATAAAAATTCTCTTTTTGCTTAAAAGTATTTTAAAGCTGCAATATTAGAACTACCTTTGATTTTGTTTGCTGTTTTAATAGTCCATGGTACATGTTTGAAGAGTCAAAAACATGCGACTTTTTGTTTTTTTTTCAGCAAAAAAAAATGTTTGTGAAAAACTGTTTATAAATAGCTAAATAAAGCTATATTGAATAGCTTAATAAAGCTATATAGCTATTTAAACTAGATAGCTAAATCAAGAGGTTGTACTGGACCTGATCAAAGTTGCAGCTCATATTGCTGTTCGTATCTTGCTTTCTGCTAGATAATTAATTTTGAAAAAAAAACTTTAAATTTCTCAATTGAATAGTTTATTGTTTAAATTCTTTCTAAGATCTTTTCACTTATATAGATGTGCCACCATTTGACGATAGAGAGCTGCAAATTTTGTGCTATATTAAGCATCTATAGCCACTGAGCAAGGAAAGATCTTTTTCATGCCAGAACCTATTACGACACCGGATCTCAGTTTTTGCGGTCTCATCGAAAGGACTAATCTCCAAGTCCCCCAATGGGATTCGAACCCGTAACTTTTACTTCGCGACTTTAGAGGATAAGATAAACAACTGCGTCACTTGGTTGACTTTATTCAGGAAAAAAAAAACTGATTTTGCCAGCGTTAATTTTTCAAAAGTAATGGAGATAAAAATATTTCCAATCTAAACATGTTATCGGAACAATACAATATCATACAGCGCCACCGATCGTTCCAACTTGCTTAGATTTTTATCATTCTAACGCCCTGAAAGCCCATTTGAGATTATAGCTTTGATATTCAAGATTCAAAATATAGGATTCGAAATTCAAACTAGTGATTTAAGATCGGAAAAACTTGTTTGTATAAAATCACCCTATCTTTAAATCAGGTAATTAACTATCACCCTCTTTCCAATTTCAAATATCAAAATAAAGTACATAATTGGTGCTTTCATTTCCTATAATAGCATTTGGATCTCTGATGTTTCGGAGGTCTGTGTTTGCGCACTTCTTTAGCTGTCAGGTACCTAGAGGTCGGATTGTTAGATATTCAAATATCAAAAATATAGTACAGACCGGAGAGTTGTCATCGCTCGTTTTATTTCTTTTTAAGAATTTTTCTCACAACATCATAGCTGATCAGCTCTTGATCACAAAGAATGATTTCGGAGAAAAGATTTTTTTGCGTATTATTCAAATTTTCTTGCTTTACAAGCATATAAAATAAAAACAATTACGCAGATCATTCACAGCCGTAAAGCAAAATGTATCTCCTAGAGGTATGTTTTTCCACCTTTTTTTTTCTTGATATATTTGTTTAATTCTTTGATTCAAAGTTTTTCAACCTTCACACTTTTATTGGTTCAGAGTATAAAAATTGTTTTTATTTTCATTAAATAAAGATTATATTTACTAATTACTGCCAAAAATGTATAGGTCAAATTATTCTTTATGAAAGGAGACAAAGATAAACAGTGTTTGTCAACATTAAAAAATGTACACTTTACCTAAACATTATGATAACAATTATGTGAAAACTGGTTCAAAACCATTATTCTGATGCTGAAAGTTAAATTTAAAATACTTGCTACTTCTAAGATGCTTTTGAATTATGAATTTCTTTGAAACAGTTTAACATAGGAAGTACAATAAAGAAAATGCCTGAATTAAGACACCGAGAAAAAGTTATTGCCCTTGTCAACCTTTTTAAAGATTGAATGATTGATTAGAAAAATACAATAAACATATTTTCACAAAACAACATTTATCAACGTCATAATCATATTGAAAAGCATTCTTCTGAAAAAAAAAATTCTACTTGGCATGAATTTAAAATCAATTTCAGTTTAAGAAAAAACCTAGGATGTCATAAAGGGATGGAAATGTCTTAAAGCCGCTTCATCCGAAACAGGCACATATTATCTTAAACAATATAAGTATGTCATTACATAGATAATATATATAAATTATTTATATGATGATTTAATAGTTTATTACAACAAGCCTTACATGGAAAACATAGACCAAAAACCTTGTTGACAAACAGCAGTTCCTGACGGGAAGTTAAAATCTGTTTTGAAGTCACCTTTGAAAAAAATACTTTTATCGGTTATATCTAATTATAAAGAGAATTCAAACCCGAGTATTTTTTCCATTAGGAGTTGTCATGATATGTCTTTTAAAAATTAACTGAATAAAATCCATAGTAATTTTTATATTAATATGCATATTTACAGAATAAAGAAAATCAGATATTTTTAAAGTTTTTTTTTTTAAAAAGAGTTTAGTAACGAGGGCTAGAATATATTGCCCGTGTACACTTTGTTGTGGAAAAATGCTCGGGTTTGTTCTTCATGAGTTATATATGTAAGCGATAAATTTAATGTTTCGAAGGTGATTTCACGCAATGTAAACAAAGGATTATTTTTTGTGTGACCTAACAAAAATTATTTTTTTTTAAACTTTTGAATTTTGATATCTTTAAAAAGAAAAAGACTTTGGGGATATAATTTGACAAAATTTATGGACAATTATTTTTCAAGAAGAAAAACGAATAATTTTTTTAAGCGATGAGAATCGGACCAAGCAATAATATGTTTTACGATGTGACCGTTGGGGCGAGCACAGTTGTACCATCAAAAACACTTGAACTTCAAACATCAAGCGGCACGAGACATCTCGACTAGCCATGACGTCACAGGACGCCACGGAACTCATAGGAGCTTATATGGACAGCCAAGTGCAATTTTGGTCGAAAAAATAGCAGAATTATTTTCTTTAAAAGATGTCTACAAACTAAAAGCTTATTTCGTTTGACGTTATTATTTATTCATTTATTCACGCAAAGGCCATTACATGTAAGTAGTAAAGGAATCCTGGGAATGTTTCTCACAAAATTATTTCTGACGTATGAAATTATATTGTTCCGAATTTCCTCTGTTCTTACATTCTAGGCAATTGAACTTGCTTCACGAGCGTCGATTCGCAAGGTCACTGACCTCGCCATAAATAAGTAGTTTAAAAAGAATCCTTTATCGAATTCAAACTCTTTGAGGCTAAATAAGTAAAAAAAAAATGCTGTAGTACATGTATAACTTATTTCAAGAAATTTCTTAAAAATTAAAAAAAGAAAAAAAAACGATTTTGATACGCAAAAGGACCAATTTACTTCTCATAAATTTTATTAAGGTCTTCCGTTTCCTACGGAAGACCTTCTACTGATTCTGAAGATTAAGATTATTCTTATTATTCTTTTTTTTTTTCTTCCTAGACGCCAACTTTGAGGCCTCATATCTCACTCATTTCTTCCGGTTTTGAGTTATTTCCCTTTAAACGAAAAATTATAGGCTTTCATTTCCAGACAAAGGCTCAGAGACCACTTTAGCTGGAGCAGAAATTTTACTGGTTTTAGATAACAGAAAGATTGAAGTTGTGCACATCGGTTTTTGTTTTTCGATTTCTCTATTCAAAATGGCGCTATACAGGGGTAAAAAAATAGAACGTCTAAAAGAGCGAAAATTTACACATGTTTTCCTTTTTATCTTGAAAACTAAAAATATTTTGTTAAGACATAATGAACAAAAGTTGTGCATAATTGCAAGAGCTTTCATATAATTCTATTCAAAAGGGGCTGGCCCCTATGATTAGGGATTTAGGGAGCTTGAAAGTTTTTGCTTTATAGCTCAAAAACGGTAAATATTTCGATCTGGATTATACGAACAAAATTGTTCTTTGACATCTTTTTAATCTGATGAAAATGTTTTGTGTTCGATTATACCGGGGGTATTGCGTAATACGTAGTTGAAAGCAGGCCAGGTAAACAGGTAGTGTTTTTCATTCGGAAAGGAAATCAGACCTCTTCATGTGTATAATTTACATAAACTTCCTATCAGTAATAAATCCTATGGTATTTAATGTTAATTTTCTTCTAAATAGGGCTAAATACGTGCTTTACGGTTCACTAATAAATTATTTATTATGGCGTTTTCTGTTCGTGACGTCCGCTGTGCCCACGGAATGAAGAACAAGATTATTGCACCAGTGATGACGGGAATTCCAGCGCAGTGGAAAGCTAAATTATAGGACCCCAAGGCGTCGAACAGAGCACCTGTTGTAAGTATGAAAAAGTATGAAGAAAAAATTCAAATTCCTTTCTTCTGTCTCTAGGCATCCGCAAAACGGCAGTGGTCTCACAACATTGGGGGTCTTGAGTTAGCACAGTTTGTCTCAGGACCCCTGACCTTGTAAGGATGATTTCTAAGCAGAAACATTTTGTTTTTTTTTTTTATCAAAGATGTACAGTATGAACAGGATAACATCGAAACACCCATATTTTTAAAAATACTTTTTAAAAAAGCTTTCAAAAATTTTGGCCATTTCGCTGACTTACCAGCAACTGGTGGACCGAGGGTAAAGGTTATAGAGCTGGTACCAATCAGAAACCCCCAGGCAGTCACTGAGTTCTCTCCTGCCATCAAAGATACAGTCAGTACAGGTAGGAGGACAACGTAACATCCGTCCACCAAACCAACGACAACTACGTAAAAGATGATTCCGATAAAGGAGCGGATCATCGGGAGCATCATTACAGCTGTACCGGTCACCACCATCGACAGCTGGTGCATGTGAAGCCTGTTCAAGACACCCATACCCACTATTTTGCCAAACATAACACGCCCGATGGCTGTGGTGATTCCCAAAACCATAATTAGCATTGAGCCTTTCTCTGGAGGGATGCCGATGTCTTGAGCATACGAAACCTGAACAAATTAAAGATTTGTTAAAGTTTTAAAAAGTTCATTCTCCGCATTGTTTTCCTGTAGTTATAACATTATTATAATTTCTTATAATTTTCTTAACATATCGAAAAACTCACCAAATGAACATAGGGTATATAGTAGCCAAACATCACGCATGTGACAGCACAAGTCCACACGACGAACACTCGGTTCTTCCAGAGTTTCAGTTCCTGCATCAGTTTCCGGGCGGGGGACTGTTTGATGACCTCTAATGGCGTCTCCTGCTCAGTTGAGGGCAAAGGTCTAATCAGACAGCAGCAAATTGCACTGAAAAGGCAAGTCCCAGAGAAACAGCGGAAAGTGTTTCTCCAACCAATAGCGTCAATAAGGGTCTGGGAAACTGGCGCCATGATTAAGGTCCCGATACTGCTTCCAGCAGTCATAAGTCCCACAGCAAGCGTCATGTGTTTGTCGAAGTACTTTGGAGCAATAGTCATGGTTGGACTGACGGACATGCAAGTGCCGATCCCATACAGGACCGAGAAGGAGCCGAACATTTGGTTCAGATGGGATACGAATGACGAAAGGAAGACGGCGACGGCGCAAAGAAGTCCCCCCGCTATCATCACAACACGATGTCCAAAACGGTTCACGAGGATACTGGCTACGGGTCCAAAGGTCATAGACAGTCCATAGGCCACGGAACCAATCCATGCTGCAAAGGAATCAAATATGACAAAATTTATTCACTCTGTGTAAAAAAAAATGTCTAGACTAAGGGAGGACCTTTCGTAGTCTTTTGACAATGTGAACTGTTGCATTCGGTTCAGCAAATTTGAAATTTATTTACTTCGTTAAGAACCAATCTGATTGTACACACAAGTACTCTGGATTTGACATTAAAGGGATGCTGGGTTTTCTGGTTGACAACATGCAGTCTTTGGAGACCAAAATTTCCAACAAATGGCACCGCAAATCCGATGGGTAATTATTGTGCTTCTTTCTTAACTGAATATGAAGGAACTTTTTTGCGAGAAGAGGACACTTGCTGTGGCTTTCAATTCGACATTCAGATTTATTGACGATGTTTTATTAACAAAATATGTGGATATAACGAACAGCATTCGACCTCAAAAGTCCATTATTAACTTTAACAAAACAGGAGCTGAGCAAATACGGACCTCCAAAACAGAGGTGGGATCAGTACGTGCCATGGAGTAATGAGCATTCTGTCCTTTCTGACATAATTCATTTTATCAAATAAATTCTGCAATATGACTACAAAATGAATTATGTCAGAAAGGACAGTTATGTTTAAAGATAAAATTCAACGTTGAATTTTAGTAAATCAATATTTCAATTTTGTTTAATGTATAATATGGTATTTGATATTATCATTTTTATTGTTTCATAGGAATTAGACAACCTAGATTTTATTTTATTTCATGATACAATTCGAAATGTAAGTAAAGAAGTTGCTAATAAGTATTTTATTTGACAAAAAAAAGAATGTCTTTGAAGAAAAAAATGCATACAGGTAATTTTCTAAAATGAATAAATTGTGTTACTCAGAATATTTGGCATGAGGGATTAGTAAACTGTTGAAGCCTTTATACATACAATTATGTAATTTTGTTGGAAAAAGAGTACAGCCGTAATTTGTAGATAGGTGATGTGTTTGTTGTACAATTCTTTATGGTTTCTTTTATCTTTTTTATCTAGTGTCAAAAATGCTATCACATAAAGTAGAATCCATTAACCTATTGTTAGGGGATTAACTGGTTAAGTGACAGGTCAAATACTAAGGTAATGGTCAGTCCATGTTACGTGATTTTTCAAAGTACGAGTTTTCGGCTATTATTAATACAAATTAACATAGAAAAACTAATTTGATTGGTTAAAAATAATTTACGGCAAGCGTGGGTCTCCGAATGGAATTGCGCCCGCTCCTTGGCCATTCTATTCGGAGACGTTAATAAAGTTGTATCGTTTTTAATTTCATCCACGCTTTGCTTTTTCATATTACAGGTATGGTAAAAATGTTTTTATTTTGTTAAGTTATTTTTCTCAAAATTATTTTGAAATTGTTAATTAATGATTCATCAACATTTGCCATTAATTTCTGAAGTTTACAAAATTTGAGCTTTCATTAAATATCTATAGATAGAAAATTACTTTATTTTAAAAGTATTATATTGTGTTGAGATCAGGACATTTATAGTTGATATATAAATGTTCTTTTGAGTTTTGCTGTATTTTTGTAGTTAGTTATATGTAGATATGTAGGTTTAAAGTTTGGCATGTTTTACCGCACATTAGTTTTATGCCGGAAATATAATGTCTTTGTTTATTTGAGTCTATTATTATTATTGAACTCTCCAGTCGAGGGAGGTAAATTTAAATGTATCCAGTATAAACAAATGTTCGAGTTTTAGTATTTCGATTGGAATTTACATTGTTTAGATTTTTATAATATAGAGTGAGTATTTTTAATATTGTTTAATCACTCTATGAGTCACCAGATGTTACGTAGTTTAGGGCACTCTTATTTGTAATGCTTCGGGCAATTAACATTCATTTATTTTCTTGTGCCTGGTGACTATGTATTGTACACATTCTATTCGGAGACGTTAATAAAGTTGTATCGTTTTTAATTTCATCCACGCTTTGCTTTTTCATATTACAGCGCACCCAAACCTACATTGGACCTGGTGGCTGGAAAGCAAAACCATATCTTAGGGTCTCTCATTACGCCAGCGAGTTATTTAATTAAATTCCAAAATTAAGTGCGGTCACCCAAAAGGGCGACACGACAATGCCCTGGATCTTGAAAAACTCCTCATTTTTTTTATTCACCATGCACTTTAACTACATCATCATTATCCTGAAAATCAAGAGATTTCTTTTCAAATCTTACACACTCTCAGGCTGTTGAGTATCTGATATAAACTCTTTTTTTATGACCATAAATTATCGATGATCATGAGATATTAATGGCAATGAAATTGAAATATATTTCAACATTTAATATTAAGTTTAGGCAAGATTTTGAAATATTTTACGCATGATTTTTACTTGTTATAATTAACGAATTATTTTATTGAAGTAATAAAAAAAAAGAGTCTCATTTCCCCATGTGCACTTTCTAACACAATCACAAAAATATTATGAATATATGAACAGCGTTATGAACACAAGCTTGTAAACAAAATAAACGGCAATTCACAATCAAAGTACTCAGAAGTACTGAAAGCCGGGCTCACAATATGAACAAAGACCGTGGTGACAGTTTAAAATCAATTTCAGACGTATAGAGGATATGTTACATACAAAAATATCTCAATGGCATGTATATTAAAATGTTTTAAAAATTAAATAAAATACAGCTAGAAATTAACAGCGTAAAATATTTATCACATGTATCGTTTCGGGGTTTTATATACAAACAGAAGTAACTAATCACAGATGCAGCAAGATTAATGTCAAACGACTCTGCACTGATGTGTCCTCAGCGGGAAGTTTTACATCAAGTCATTAATGGTGTTCCCTGCATTTGTGTTAGCCTGATAGTACAA
>PRKT01000318.1:68538-105403 GCA_003671525.1 Saccostrea glomerata
GGGGGGGGGGGGGGGGGTCGTAGATGTCATTTTTGACGCGTCACAAATTTCAGTGCAAGAAGGTCATATCAACATATCAAATGTACTGTAGGATAGGTTTTGACTCCCATTTTTTGATTTTATTTTATTTAAGCTTTCTATGTAGAAACTAAAAATATACTTGACAAAAAATATCATGGACCAGCCCCGCTAACATGCGTCTATTGATCTAAAAAAAAAGATATTTTAAAGAGCAAGAGCCATATAGGGCCTTCTTTGGTCCTAAACATTTCTTAAAAAACGCAAGTGAGTTAAGGCTACATTTAGAGTTTTCTATGCAAAATATCTAATTAAATTCCATAATTGCTCTACCTACCGCACAGAAAGTGTTAAGACTTGTTTTCTAATACATTCTTGGTATTCATGATATGCGATAGCCAGTATTCATTATGACGTCATATTATGACGTCATCGACCTCTACTACACAAGTTTATAAGAAACATCAACAAAATCGCTTCGGTGCAAGGCATGCCTTACTTTGTTTAACAGAAACAAGGTATAAAAAGACGCAGGATATTAATGGATTTAAGGTATTGCTGCATAGATGTCGGCACTGCAATTGTTTACTTACTATTCGTGCAGTTTTAAGTTTAAACAGGGTAAAATTTCACAGTCCAGTGTAAGTTTCCTAAAATTTTTATCGATTGAGAAGGTGCATAGGTGCATAGGATTTGTGCAATTCTATTAATTTTAAGAATATTCTCCTTAATATTATACATTGTTTATTTTAAGTTAGATATGATATACCCTTGCGCCGACGTGATTTTGTTGATGTGATTTATTACCTTGAATGGGAGAGAAAAATGACGTCATAATGTGCACTTGCATTAATAAACTGTGGGTTTTAAGTATGTATAAGAAAATCTATTTGAACTTTCTCCGTACACAAAATATACAATTTATGAATTTTTATTAGCTCGTTTGCATAGAAATATTCATATTTAGCCTTAACTCACTTGAAAAATTAAAACTGCCCAGTTAAGGGTGCAATTGCAGTATTTATCTCTTGGACTTTTGATGACAATGTATCTTTTGAACATGGTGTAATTTTTCCTGTAGTTCTCTAGTCATAAAATGCGCCATTTTCCCTTATCCACTGTGTCTTTGTAAAAAGACTGTCTTAAGTTAAACCATTTTTCAATATTTCAGAAAGAGCGCAATCCCTTATCCAAAATATGCAATTACATAATAAAAAATCTTTTTTTGAAGAATAAAAAACATGTTTGAATTTTTCGATCGCGGGTTATTCTTATATTTTAATTCTTTGCTGAATGTAGTCAACTACATTTTTTTTCTGCAATACTTAAGAACATTGCATTTTCTCAAAGTTTGTTTTCCGATACTCAGATTCTCAAAAAGATTTTTTACTATAGGAAATGAAAGCACCAAGTCTCTACTTTATTTTTATATACGGAATGGAAAAGAGGGTGATACATTTTGTAGTTATATAGTCCAGTCAATTTAGCAAAATTTGGGGGATGACCTAAAACAAATTGCAACAGAAAAAAAATTTGTGCCATACGCCTCTATACTTTCATATTATACTTAGATAAAAAATCCACCAAAATCCTCTAGAGGGAAATATTTTTTTTTGCTTGAAATAAATGATATTTTGGGTCACAAATTTGTCCAAAAATAATTCAATTGATTCATTGTTACAAACTTTTATCTTAGAGTTTACTATCAAAATACATACAGACATAATGTATTTAAAAAATTAATAAATAAATGTTTAAAATTTAAGGTCTTTTGAATTTGTTGATAGTTTGAGTCGATTTCAAGTCGATAAAAGTTCATAAAGTGATCCTCATTCATCATCAAAATTAATGTCTCCATCAATAGAATTAGAGCAACTCGTACCACGGCATTCCCCACAACTCATAGAACAAACAATACCATGTCGTTTACAATTGCAACGTTTGGATTCACAATTTGATTTGCAGTTACAGCGAATTATTTTCAATAATTCCTCAGGTGCAGGGGGGAGATGTGTTTTAGTTGGAACCAGAATCCAGTTTTCCAACTTCCATACCCAGTCTTTTGGCTCCAGGTTATTACCTATCCATTCTTGTACTTGATGGTATACTCGGTAAATGTAATATAATGCAGCTGCAAATGTCGGTGGGAGACTGCATACTTGTACCTGTTTTTCAACAAGGGATGTTATGGTGACAAATTTCCGAAATCTCAGTAGGTCTAGTCCTTCGCAAGGCTGAGCGCCAAACAAACCAGAAATAACCTCTTCCCCTTGAGATGCAAGCATTTCTTTAGATGGCATAAGAGAATTTGTTAGAAAGTAAGAGGAAACCTCCTTGTAATAAGCTGGATTAGCTTTTACTTTCTTTAACATTTGTCCCTAACTCAAACCATATATTCTAGAGGTAGTGTCACAGCCTGTCAATGCATGTAAAAACAAAATGCACTCGCAAACTTCGTCTGTTAAATGTATATTTGTCTTTTTAATGTCCCATATTTTTCCAGTTTTGTTAAATCTGTCAGAGAGAAAATAAACTTCTTTGCTTTCCACAAGATCCATATGATGCAATAAAAGCACTAAAAGGTCTGTGTCTTCTCCAATAAGAGCGACATTATTTTCTTTTCCTTGCGATAACGTCGTTTGAACAATCAGAAGGTCTGCATCACAGTCTGCATTTATTGTGCACCATCCTGACTTTTGTAGGTCATTCTGTAAGAGCTCGATAAATTTCTGCTTGTTTGATGGATTAGACAGAAACACTTCTTTTTTTTAACGAAACGGTGTATTTTCGTTGAAGAAAACATCACGTCCTGTCAGACCCTTGGAGCGTCTGATGTGAGCAACATCTTTGGTTGTGGGGCCGTTTGAGTAACCATCAAAGACAACTATGCAGTTTGGAAATTTGGAAGGAACGTATCTTGAATTCATTTTGGATATATCACCAAATATTGATTTGGAAGTCCATGGTAATTTGTGCAATAAAGACCCACCATCCAGTACATATTTAGTATCGACTGGTAAGGCATCAATCCCGCATTCACCCGACGTCCAAATTGCATCTGCAAGGGTGCTTTTGTGCGCTTCTCGTGGCATTCCCGAATTATCAAACAGAGAAGAGAGGTGGCTTGACAGTTCAAATTTAAAAAGTTCTATCATTTCGGGGAATGCGTCTCGGGCTACAGTTGTTATCCTCTGAAATAAAAGTTGGGGATCTACATGGGAAGTTTCATTATCGATTGTTAAGGCTTGTTTAGTGTGCATGGTTATGGCTTTGTTCTTTTTCTTGAAAGAGAAGGTGGTTGCATCATTTCCAGACAATGAAGAAATTATCTTAGATCCAATCTCATTGCATCTGTCAACATTCACATCTTTTTCTGCTGTCATCCCTGTTTCGATACTTCGAAGTTGATCAACATTTCTATCAAAAGGGTTTCGCTCCGCTATCCGATTCACAAGCACTAACAGGTCTTTATGGTCTCTTTCTTGTCTGCTTTTTGAAGTTTCTTTATGCTGCTCACTTGTGCTGTAGTTTACTTCTGTCAATATCTGTAGACTCTGAGTAATCTCTGCACATATTGGGCTGGACAACAACCACAACGCTCTTTGATACTCGGACATTCCTCTGCCTCTGGTTAGTCCACCTGATGTTTTCAGACTACGCATTAAGATCTGTTCAATCGACAAATCGGTAGATAATCCTGCCCAGTACTTATTGGATCTGCGAACAACGTGATAGCCTGCTGCAAAAAGACTATGGACATCAGGATGTGTCTCTTCTAGTTCGCACATTTCAGTCAAGTAAATGTATGCAGATTTAACATATAGGTTATGTCCAGCAGCAGCTAAATATGGCAGCATTTTTTGAACTGTTTGTAGGTGTAGAAACCAATCCCCTGTCCTTTCAGCTTTTATAAATGTATGCAGGAGGGAAACCATGTTAAGGTATTCAAGCCAAAGAGTAGCTGTGCGATTCGTTGAGAGATCTCTCATAAATCCTGACATTTTGTCTTTTATGTCCTTAAAAACGTCATTTTTACAAGCTTCATCCGCTGATAAGTTTTCATTGCACATATCGTCATACATTGCACAAATAATGTGTAAGTCAGGATGCCACATTTGGAAGCTATCATCTCTGCCACTCAAGTCCTCATCTGCATTACCGCTGTCCTTCTGTGCAAGATTGCAATCTGACGAGTTTTCTGCAGAATGATTCTCCATATCTAAATCTGTGTCATCAGGTTGAAGTTCCCTTGATTCATCGTTTGGATTTTTTTCCCCTCCATTTTCTTCATTTGGAATTTGTATTCCATAAATCTCAGACAGAATTAGGGCATAAAGAGTAGATTCAACCAAAACATGACCTCTGACGGCTCTTGAAACAGCCTTTCCACTAAGCATATGTACAACGGCATTTGGAGCATAGACACATTCAAGAAGCTCTTGTAAACCTGATCCACCCATGATATGACCAATAGCACCAAGGAAGCTCATCTGTAAATGAAAACCTCCAAGGCGTATTACTATTCTATTTAAGTCACTTTCTCTTTCATTTCTAGTAATAAGAAGCGCTTTCCAGTACAAGGGTTGATCGAAGGTTATTACGGGCGTTTTGTTGTACCTCGAAGCTTCCTTACCAACAAATTTGAGAGTTGTGTAGATGCAAGACATGTTACTTGGATCAAGGTCTATCATTGGGAAAAAAAATTGACGAAGACTGTCCAGGGAAGGTTCCACTACTAAACATCTGTAAAAATCCAGACCATGCAGGTTTTGGATATCTCAACGGCCAAATTATGGATGACATGAAGTCTAATTCCCAAAATTTATTTTTTGCTTCCAAGATTCTGAGTTTGGCAAATGGTATCTTTTCAGTCTTTGTTTTCTGCTGGTACAGAGATACATCAATTGTTCCAATGTTCAGTACTTCCTCTTTTGAAACATCTCTTCTTGGAACTTGAAAATCTTTTTTCACAACTGGTGTTATTACTGCCATGATTCCCATTCCATGGAAAGTATTCAGACCATCAATCGTACAGGTATTGTGATCAACATTGTCTGCAACAAACTGCAAACAAGACTCCTCTCCAACATCAACCTGAAGTGAATTGCCCTGTACCACAGCAGCAGATGATTGGAACTTTTTTATTTCAGAGTAGGATGTGCAGAAGTCAAGATTATGCAAGGTGTCGATAAGGAAACGAGAGGCAAAGTGTTGATGCAGAACAACACCCAGGCTGATTTGTAATGGAGAAATAATGACCCTTGGTCTTGCCGCCTGAATCATCGCTTGACCAATCGCTGCTATCTTCAGATTAGGATTTTTTTCTATGAAAATGCTATCTAAAAATTTTTTCAGTGACAGCGGTAAGAAACTTGTATGAAAATTCATCGACCCTACTTCTGTTGGGGATGGATAAGATTGCTTTGATATTGACATGCACTTAATGTCACTGCGTATGATCTTGGATGCAGCGGTTATTAGAGCAAGCTTTTCTGACTCAGGATCTTTTTTCTGTTGCATGTAGAAGTCATGAAGAATTGATTTAGCTGTGAAACAAAATGTGACAACATCCAATTTGCCATTCACATCAGTGAATACAATGTCTTTGTTATATTTTTGTTGAAGCTTTTGCTTCATGTACACAACACTGTAAGGGATTTCACAAAATTCTTCCATTTTTTTAACAAGATCTACTATGGTAATTTGCTCATCGTCATTTGCTTCTAAATATTCAGTTATTTTCATGAATGCTTTCTGTTGTATGAGCTCTACTGGTCTACCTGAGGTGCATTCCTTTTTTTGTTTCGCTGGTGTTGGAGAAAATGTGCTAGGAATGTTTTTTCTGGTACAGGTTTGGTGATATACAGCATCAGCTGCGTGTAAGTCATTTATAACTCCCAGCCTTCCTTTAACTTCACGGCTCCAACTGTCATTCCTTTCCTCGCAAATTTTCCCAATGGTCTTCTGAAATTCTAATGTTCTAACACTAAAGGCATCGTTTCCACGTTTCCTGTCATTTATTTTAGCTGGAAATCCACAGAACAAACAGTGGTCCCGGAAGTCAAAAGATGAATGAGATCTGAGTTTTGGAGGTTCTGAGGCATCGTTGCAATTTGCTATTCTCCGCTTTGCTACAAGAATTCTTCTCTTATCAGTAAGGAATTTTCTGCAGTCTGTATGAACGACATCACCAGGGAAACAACGTATGTCCTGTCCTCTTTCTTCACTCGCTGCATTAATAGTTTTGCTTCCTTTCGAAGTCAAGCATACAGTGCTGCTGGTAGCAAGGGGACCGTGGCATATTTTGCAGACCTACATAATTGCTGAAAGGTTTGAAAAGAAAATACATTTGTAGACATGTTACATTTGTCACTCTTGATTAATCAAAATTAGTATTTAAATCGGCAATTAAATTATGATTCTTTTAACTTTAAATCTCAAGCAATACACTGAGTATATAATTATAGAAGGTACATTTATATCAACAATTTGATTTTTAAAACAAAATTAATTTTAAAATGAATGAGATTGGGATACGTCAGCCATTTAAAGTTTGAAATACAATTACATACACTGTATTTGATGAATATTATCATCTTATTTATTCAAAAAGAAATTCATTATTCCATTGCGAAAAAAAAGAAATGAAGCATTATGCTGTATTTTGTTAATTTTTGACCCAAATTGCGTTCCATAATTTTTTTTCCAATCTGCATGACCCCCAACGAATAGATTTAATTTCGCACAAATTATAAAAGATGGGCTTTATTATCTAATGCAGCAAATATAAATCTTAAATTAAATGAAACTTTTATTTTTTTTCTGAATAAATCTGGGCATTTATAATATATGCCATCGTATTCGAGATCGTACTACTGACCGATTCACATCTGGTGTGGATTGTTTATTTTTTAAATGGAAAAAGATCAAAACATGTAAAAATGTTTTACAATGTTTTACTGCATATTCAATTATAACTTACCTCCTAGAAATACGGCAAGGTACAAATAACTCTCATAAATTCTCATCTCTCATGATGTTGTTGACGTAAGATCCACCAATAATACGTCATAAACTTGAGGTACGGTAGCGCATAAAAGAAATTGAACGTATGCAAAATATATCGAGTTTTGTTCGATAAAAAAATATTTTAAATTACAATATTTTGAAGTGGATTTTTCTTATTACGATTACTAACAGAACAACTTTAAGCTGCTATAAAAAAATTTTGTTGCAATTTGTTTAAGGTCAATACTTCTTCTTTACTGGACTAATAATACGATACAAGGCCATGATCATTTTATGAAGAACATGTACCTAGCTCTTTGATATGCTGTTTTTAGGATTTCTTTAAGAACAAAAAAAAAAGACGTCTGAATTTTTCCACAAAATCACATATCAGAAATTTTGTATCTAAAAACTACAAACGATACATAAAAGACTGTAAAGAGGGAATTAATATGATTTGTCAGAAATTTCAAACGATACAGAACACTGGCGTGAGACCTATGTACTAAACAAGTTAACGGCAAATCCCAATTGTATTGTCACATTAGAACAAAAGGGAAAAACTAAAAAAAGAATCCTGACCTATATAACAACAACCTAACATTTGATCTAATTATTCGTATCAATTATAACAAAATAATTGCTTTCTGACACTAAATACTTTTTTTGCAGATGTAGGAATAATTATACTCGGCTCTTTCTTGAAGGGAGACAGAAGTTCAATTATTTAGCATGTCATTTAAGTTTTTGTCCTACTTAATCAATATGAGGTCACGAAGACATATAAAACTGAGATTGCATAACAAATTTGCACTTTATTTAACAGACAGGAGATGGGTCTTTTTACGGTATGCTTTCATTTCTCGTTTTCAATTGTTTATGTTTTTTTAAAAGATGTATCTGATTACAATTTTTACCATTATTAACAACTTTTTAAAGATACATTTGAAAAACTAAATGATGGAAAATCAAAAATAAAACTTATTTCACAACAAATCCTGGGTTACTGGATTTAACATAAATTTTCACACGCGTGTTCTGGAGTCTTTAAGACTAATTACTTGACAATTAGCGATAAGTATTTATCACAAAGGATCTGGTAGACACGAGGGTTTCATTGATTTTAATATACTCTCACTACTTTAAAAAAAAAAATACAAGGTAGAATTAAAACCAATATACGAGGGTTGTTCGAAAAGTTCGTGGACGGGTTCTGTACTGACCGCTGTATTTGTTTGTTTCAAGTTAAACTTTCCATACTTTTATTATACATACTTTTCATTTTTTGTCAATTAAATAAAAAATGTATAGCCATACTAATTTCTTTCACAGGGGGGTCGGGAAGCATTTGAGTTTTCTGCGTGTTTGAATATTTTAAGTCGATTTTGTAATTACATATTCTTTTTTAATTTTGCGCACGAAAATTCATGATATTCAATAGGACGTCACAATAATAGGCAATCATCATTTTTGAGAAGTTTCAGTTATTTTTAGCTCTTGGTTCTCAGCTTATTGATTCATAATGAAAGGGAACGGTCTCGATTCACCGTGGAGAACGGTGTAAGAATTGGACGTCACAGAACAGCGCTCTGTGATAAAATAAATTTTGAGTGGTAGCAGGAAAGACTCGTTTTGAGACAAAATAATTGCAAGATGAATGTAGTGATACATCAAAAGTATCAAGATCAATGGAGTACAAGTGGTATCAACGATTTAAAGAAGGATGATGTGAAACCTGGGATGACGAAAGATCAGGACGACCTGCAACTATTGATTCCGATCGGACTTGAAGGCATCAGTGTAACAAGATCTTGAGGAATATTAACAGTAAGGATGTAGTGATTAACGTCTATCGCACATGAAATAATCACAAAATCTCTTGGTTTCTATTCAGTTGCTTCGCGGGCATTGACAATGTATCTTAATTGATTGATCAATCGTATATTGTATAACGTTCCTCTCGAGAATTTTTCACTCATATGGAAACGTCACCGTATGGCGGTGAAGGGCTTCAAATTTTGACCTATACTCGGCACTCAGAGCCATTGAACAGTGAGGGATCTTTATTGTGCCAACGCCTGCCGCTGACATCGAGCCTCGGTTTTTAAAGTCTCATCCGAAAGACCCACAGCTTTCGCTTGAAAGTGCCGAGCGCATGGCGAAGGAACAGTTGCTACCCATTTTTTAGGTCAGTCGCGGCCAAGATTCCAACTCGCGACCTCCCTCATGAAAATTGGTATAACTTTAATAAATGTAAGTAAAACTGAATGAAATTTTGCATATTATCTTAAAGCATATTTATTTATCGTTTTATGTAATATACAAGTTTTTTTTTCGAATTGCAACATATCTTCGGAAAAATTTACATCGTCCAAGAACTTATCGAACAGCTGTCGTAAATGTCTATTGAAAGTGATGATAGGTTAAATTATCGAATAGCATAACTCGAAATGCCTCTAAATGATTACATATATATACTTATTTGAGATAAAAATACAAATTTAGCATTTATACAGTTTAAATTTTTAAGCAAAATTGAAAAAAACACAAAGTCACAAAAGATACCATCAACATACGATAACATATCGTCTTACAAAGTTTTCCTCTTGTTTGAATAAAAATACGACTAGAGAAAGGTGTAATCATGCTCCATTAAAAAAAAGACAAATCAGAATAGAACGAATAAAGAAGTCATTTCAAAGGTGGGATCAGATTTTGAATGTTGTCTGCATGTTCGGCATGCAATTAACAAATTGAAATCAAGACCAAAATGTAAATCAAATGATATGTTTGAATACAATTTTATTGAACAATTACCGAGCTTAATGATATTGTGCCTAGAGCAAACATAATTTCTTGACATACATCTGTTCATTTCCTTTTGAACACTAAAGGAAATATGAAATTGTTCTTTGCCAAGCGGTTAATTCAAGTCCATATGTATAAGGTCCTATAAGGGCATTTGACATTTCAAAATACTTAGCAAATATTACCTTGAAAATTATAAATTTCTTACAAAAGAATGATAAATTATTTGAAAGTAATTTGCAAAATTAGTGTTTTAGCATAACATTAAATTCTAAATGTTTTACAAATTGGTATGCCCTATTGATGAATCTCTTTAAAGGTTCTGGCGTCAATTTACCTTAATCATGTACTCTTACATATACATTGTATTTCTTTTTACATGCAGATTTTATTTTTGTTCTTCCTACAAACAATTTCTTAATATTATCATTTCTATTTGTTTCATCTGTGATAACTTTTTAAAAATAAGTTAAGGTGACTTCTTGATCTGTCTTCTGTAAATTTTGCCAAAGATCTAGGTCATTGGCTAAGGAGGCTTAATAAGCATGTAAATGTCGTGCCTTTATCCTTGTTTTCTGACGTTAAAGAGGCCAAATAAGCAATAATGCTGACTCAGTGCATGGTAATACCCTTTTATCAACATCAATGTGTAGTTTCAAAAAAAAAATTGACAGTTGTTTTTTTATTAAAAAATCTTACAATCATTTTCAGGGTGAATTGTCTAACGAAAATTTACATTTATCCTATCAAGTGAAAAAAAATATATGACAAGTATTATTTTCAGCTAAAAGTCCTTTTCCCCCTGAAGCCTTCTTCCCACTTTTGTTCTTCTATAAACATTTTAGATCTATCCTGTTTATCTTTTTTCACCCTTTTCCATGTTCGGAAGACTATCAAAGCTTCAACATAATACTAATGAATGACTATTTTAGATACTACAGCTTGTTGTGATCCTTCTTCTTGTTACGAGGACCGAATGTATCAGAAACCGACAACCAGGTGAGAAAATTTTACTCAATTGTTAAAATAACTCATCGAAAGCACATATATTGTAAGTACAAATACTGTCGCTATTTATCTTTTTTCCGCGAAATTAAACTCATCGTGAATTCTATTAAAAGTTTTTAGAAACATTTAGATGCTTATACAAAATTTGAATTAATTTCTTGCAGCGTGAAATTAAAACCATCGCACTTAGTACTTTTTGAGATATTGTGAAATTTTAACATCGTGGAATTGAAACGACTTACAGTATTCAAAAGATGAATTTATGGAGATAACGAACAATAGTCAAAAGTATATTAAATAATACAAAATAGGAGCTGTGCAAACACAGACAAACAAAGCAGCAGAGGTTGGATCAAGTGCCATGGATAAGGGAGCATCCCTCTCGACCGGTCATATCCGCCGTGTGCTCCTTGTTATGATCGGAAAATAAAGGAAAACTTCGTTGTCAATTTAGTAGAAAACGTCAGTCTTTTGATTAAGAATAATTTTTTTAAGTGAAAGGACCATCCACATTGAAAAAAATAATAACGTTACGTTCACTTGATATTTGACCCGGGTTGATGATTAACCCGAGGGGTTATTTTTCAACGTTGAATTCTGATACCAAAAGCGTTGAATTTAGACCCTAGTCCGTTGAAATCTGGGCCGGTCGTAGAATTTCTATCATGAAACCGGTTATAAATTGAACAGCATAAAACACATATTCATTACTTGTTTTTCACAACTGTGTTCAATTTAATCCATAGGCTTTAGGAACGGGGGCGCTAGGAATGCCTAGCCCCCTAACTTTAAAAACTCTGAAATCACTATTTTTTTTTCAAAAGTCGATAACATAAAAAACGTACAACTTTTGTACACTCCAAATATGCATTCCTCACGACAAATACAAAACTATACATTTTAACAGCAGTAGCCAACTGCTTACATAAAGAACTTTGAAATTTTCGTATCATGTGATAGGTCATCAACGAAAATCATTTGTTAAAAATCATCCTGATTCTACCTAAAAGTATCCTGAAGTTGATGTTAAAAGGAAGCTGGAGTTCCTTATCGACACCGCTTTTCCAGTCTTTTGAGACCAATTCTTCCTTCAAAATTTGGAATTTCGATGGATAGTAATTGTGCCCCTTTATTGGCAGACCTGTTTTGATATTTCTATAAAGCAGAATCAGAATATATTTTTTAAATTTTTACATGTCAAGAAAACACTTACCGTGGGGTTCAACTCAGTATTTAGATACATCGATGGCGTATGAAAAATTAACCAGGGCCAAATAAAGCGTCCGGATAAATGAGGATCCACTTAAATATATTTGAGTATACGAATAATCTCATTCTCAAGATTATGCTCAGAAAACAATCAATTTTTAAGCCGCTTGTTGAAAGTCAGCTTACATGTAACTTACATGCTATGGTCGCTCTATTGATCTTATTCACAAATATAACCTTGTTGTGAGATGTGTATTGTTTCATTATGTATATAATTAGTAACATTAAGTTTCTTGAACATTCCAGAGTAGTCAAGATGTTCGGTCATTTGATCTAGAACATTCTTAAATTTTGTGTATGTCCAGATTGTTCCAGTAATATCATGTTTTAATAATTTCTACAATATTCTAGATTTATGATACTATATAAATACCCTGTCAATTCGATGCATATACAATACTTTGTCGTATAAGCACTATTGAGATATAAATGGGATATATTTTCACTGGGACATTGTGTGCAGCAACGGACACTCTGTTGTATGTATTTTTTAGATTCTTGCTAAGTTTGTACTTTGTGTTTGATACATTTATTATATATTACTGTAAATAAATTATTGTTAAGTTTAAATTGTGTTATTGATCTTTGCTGGCATTTCGGGTAATTCTGACCCATAACAACCTATATTTGGATTCATTGTGGCCAATGTGTTTCGTTCTAATTTTTTGGCTTTTAATTTTCTTAATTTTTATAATGAATTTGTTAAGATGGGATGTTCTGCCCACCTGATCAATATATATAGGGCTCACTTTCTAGACACCAGGATCCGGTTGTATCAATATTTAATGAATGATTAAAGCTTCATTAAACTGATCATTTTTAATGTGTCATTAAATTCTGTTGTATCAATGTTTTAATGAACGAATCGGTGCATTAAAGCCTCATTAACTTCTCTAATTTTAATGAACCCAAGAGGGCTTCTTTAAACGTTCATTAACTACGGCGGCCAACGTAATGTTTGGCCAGTTGGGAAGAAGGAGGGCTGATCGAGTGTTTAGAGAACGTTTCTCTGTAGAAAACATGACTGACGAAGACATCCGTTTGACTAGGAACCAAAGCGTCCGGATAAATGCGGCTCCACTGTATATGTCATTAAAATAGGTGAAGACGACATATAATTATATATCCTAAAAGCATACCAAAAAATATGTTTTTGTTTTTAAAAATGCCAACAACCTCACATATCTCGACATGTTATATTCAATTACTTCCATAAAGGAGACAATATGTGAATCCCGGAACTTTTGGATCAAGCCTTGTATAAGTTATGTCTTTAAAACAAAAAATGAATTAATGGTGTCAAGACTAACCTACTTCAAACATCATATTTTGTTTTCTTTTTTAAAGTTTGGTACTTTGATGATTTCAGAACATTGCTACCTTCATCGTCTAATTTTTCTCAGTTTGTTTTTCTTACAGTCCCCACGAATGATGTAAATATAACAAATGGTTGTCTTAAATGTCCTGCATCGCCATTTAAAGACTCCATTGATCTCTGCGAACCTAAAAAACCACCAACTTTTCATGATCTAACGAGTGAGGAAATTTAAGCAATTTTCCATTTTATGCTTTCACAGAAAAGTTTGAATTTGACAATGCAGAGTGAGGCAACTTTGTCTTCAAACTACATTTACACCATGGAATTAATTCTTTCTTAAAAGAAGTCCATCGAAAGTAATTCTCACGGACAATTGAAACGAAAAGCGTTGGTCACTGTATATCATGGTGGAAAAGTGAATCCTGTTGTAGCAGAGTATTGCGTGCAGCTAGCTCCACGTCCAGGATTTTGTGGAATACCTAGATATATCCCATTTTCCTTCAGACCTGCCACATATCCAGAAACATTAGCAGCTGTAGAAGTTCTTATAGAGGAGGCAAATAGGCTGGCTGGAGATATTTTGCTTGAGAGTTTTGAGGGTTCTCTAGTGAACTGTAGAAACAGGTGTCTTGGGTTTGAAATAAGTATTCCTTATGCTGCACTAATTTCGGGAATTCGAGATAAAGGTTTTCGAGGTTTCTGGTTTCCTTTTTTTCAAAGACGACGCCCAAGTACGTTAAATCCTGTTGATTTTGTTGTTCTTGTCACTATAAATGGGACTGCTACACCACAAACTGCAGATGTGTGGTACAATGGCCAACTGTTTGATTCGCTTCAATCATTTAGAAAAGGTAGGCTAAGAGGAATGGTGAAAAAACTTCATGTGAGTTTCCCCGCAGATCCACATTCACCTGAAGTGTTTCCTCAACATCCACAAAGGCCTCCAACACAAGTGGAACCGGACGGAAAACGTTACTCAATCAAAGGCCAGTCAGTTCACTACATGAACTGGGACTTTCAGTTTGGAGTGTCTCCCACTCATGGTCCTCAGTTGTATCAAATCAAATTTAAAAACGAAATGATCGTTTATCAATTAGGTCTGTCAGAGATGACCGTTTTCTATTCATCTTCAGAACCCATTGGTAGATTTGCCAATTTCTTTGATAGTGTTGTTTTGTTGGAAACAACATTCAGACATTAGTACCAGACATTGACTGTCCAAGTCATGCAACTTTTATCGATACAAGGTTTATGTCGGAAACGTCAGATATGCCAGTTATAAAAAGGAAGTCTGTATGCGTGTTCGAACAAAATACTGGGATACCACTGAGAAGACATTATGTAGCAGACGACTATCCATCAGGGTATTACGAAGGAGCACCTAAAACTGTACTTGTTCTCCGGATGATTTTTACTCTTGTTAACTATGATTATATCTATGACTTTATGTTCTACAACAATGGCGCAACGGAGACTAAAGTAACAACATCGGGCATTGACTTGCCGTCCTACGTCCAAGACAGCTGTAAATATGGCTTCCAGATAAATAGACAAGCTACTGGTCTGCTTCATCATCACATGTTTAATTTTAAGGTTGATCTTGACATCGGAGGCACAAAAAACAGTTACTCAACTTACGATATACGAGAGGAGAGTGTTCCAAATCAATTCTTAAAAGGGCGATATCCCGAAAAATGGTTCCAAACTAAAATAGTTAAAGTAGATTACGCCACAGAAAGGGACGCCGCTTTCAGGTATAATTTCAGCGAACCCAAATATCATGTATTCTACAACGAAAATAATAGAAATAGGTTTGGGGATCCTAAAGCATATCGTCTTCTTGTAAGAGGAGTATCCAAAAGTCTCTTCAAAGAAGGTATAGGGAACGAACCAGGAGCATCCTGGATGAGATATCAACTGGCAGTCACAAAGAGAAAAGAATCTGAACAGTACAGCAGCTCTAAATATGCTTCTTTTGACGGAGAAGACAGAGTGGTCAATTTTGAAAACTTCATTGGAGATGAACCAATTGTGCAAGAGGTAACGCTAAATTTGCAACTTCTAAAGTTGAAACGAATTACCTCATCTAATCCAAAATGGTTTTGTTTTTCTATGCATTAAGGAATCACCTATATATCTTTTAGAGACACAAATACACAGAGAAAGAGAGAAGAAGAGAGGGGGATTTGTCTCGGCTTTAATAAATAACTAATTTCTCCTTATAACGCGATCATAAAGGAAACACGTTAACCTTTGAATTATGTGTGTAACTTACTTAGTATATAATATAAAGTATTTTTTAATTATTTCATAAAAAGTCATAAGAATTGATTTAAAGTACATTCCAAACCATATTGTTTTAACTAATAGTGTTTGTAAATTTTTGCTTTATATAGGACCTGGTTGCTTGGGTAACTCTAGGTATCCAGCACATACCACATACCTCTGAGCTTCCCATTCTCCAAATTGTAGGTGGTGACGTCAGCTTCTTCCTCCTTCCTTTCAACTACTTCCCAAAAGACCCAAGTTTTGGAATTCGTGACAGCGTTCAAATTTATTACAATGATCCAAAAGGTCCTCTAAAGGTTCTCTCAAACATGGAGGAGGTTGACTGTATCCCGACGCGTACGTACACTGTGGAGGACCTAGCGGCAAATCCTGAAGAGTTCTTACAGAGACCTACGTGTGAAAAGTGAATTACTATCTAAAATGGACAAATACATGACCTACTTGTGAAAAAGCAATGACACGCAACCTTTTTAACAAACATACAATCAAAGGCAATTGTTTTTTTTCCAATAAAAGAGAAAGATTATTGAGAATCATTACATGTGCTGCATTTTGTGTTTGGTTGTACAGTAATGGCCATATGTGAGTCATAATTCATATTTTTACCATACAATTCCGTGAAAAATGCATTTTTTTAAAAATACTTTTGCAGTGTTAATTGTCGCTCTTTTCTTTCTATAACGTCATAAAATGCAGAACAGATTTTTGGTAGTTTCTTCACATTATTTCAAAACGATTTTATCTTTTGACATTACAGTCAAATCACAGGTCAGGTGCAAAATTGAAAAAAATTAAGATATCAATTTGTTAAAAAATCATAGTAACTTGAGGTTAGAAATTGTTGTCTTGACAATTTTATAACTTAATCTCAATAATTTGAGTAGGAATTTGTTTATCATTTTACGACAAAAAAATTGAATAATTCTGCAAAATTCAGTGAAAAAATCATGAAAAATAAGCTAAAACTGACTTCACAAAAAGTTTTTATAAAAATTTTTTCAATGAAATATATAACGTAAAAATGCAATTATGACTCACTTATGGCTACATACTGTGCATTTTATGTCCACCCTCAAACAGATCGTGTAAAAATCAGCGTACTTTGTGGTACTGTAATGTTACGTTTTTATATATTAGTCTTTGACCATAACGCTACAGATCCCCTAATGCAAAAAAAAATGTGCAATTTACGGCGCAATATTTTTTGAACTCCATTTGGGAGAATTACTCCACTTTTCAACTTTTGTAAATCATTTACCTTTCCCTTAATTCCAGATACATTCTTAAACCATTTTGTATATTTTATCCACCTCTTAACCCTTTATAGTTGCCTCTACAGGCGATGAACTGACCTCTTTTGAATTGTCTGAGGAATTGCAGAAATTTTTAATTCAACCGAGCTTATCGCTTGTGAAGACGTTTATTACGTGTTAGAATGTGTTAAAAATATACGGATCTTTTTTAAGAATGTGTCTAGAATTATGGAGGGAAAAGTAGATGATTTTCTTAGTTGGAAAGTGGTGAAATTCTCCCAAATATTGCGCAAAAATCTTACGCCGTAAAATGCACTTTTTTGTATTATTGGATCTGTAGCCTTATGTTCAAAGAATGATATATAAAACCATAACGCTACAGTTCTGCAGCTACGTACCTTGCAGCAGCCATGCGTTATTTGCTTTTTTTTTTAGTAAATCTTGAAAAAAAATGCTTATGACCCGGAGGAATTTCTTAATCTCCGATCAAAGTTATTTGGGTAAGCTGAAAATCACTTTCTAATAAAAAAGAAATAAAAAAAATGACTTGAAAAAGATAATTTAATATCTTACCAATATCAAACTTTGACGGAAAATTCCTTCCCTATGTTCAGGCCAAAAAACAATATACGAGGGTTGTCATTAAACTTCGTGTACAATGGGTTTTTTTTTTTATTAAAATAAATGGTTCTATATATATCTTATGTATAAAAAAAATATTTCTAATGAGAAAACAAGTCAGAAAGATTTAGTTTTTATCGATGGAATTTTGTTTTTTGTAAAAATCGGGGTATTTGAAGGCCGCGGATAATGCGTACGGACCAGTCTGAGGTTAAGCTAATTTTATTTTAATCGTCAAACATTTGAATTTTGAAGATTTTAATACATGTTCATGGACATACACTCCTTCTTTTTTATGTCATACTGAAAATGCTAGCAATAATCTTTAAGTATAGATTATAATTTATTCAATTTCAAAATTCCAAAAAAAAAAAATACACAATATTTTACAAGTGTCATCAATGTAAACAATTCGCATCCACAGGCTGCACAGTCCAGTATGATGTTGCGCTAGATTTATAACAATATCATGAATAGATATATCCATTTTCATTAAATAATATATGTTTTCACAACCTTGTAGTGTTTTTGCACCGTTGAAAAATCGTATATACTAATCTCAAATCAATAAACAAAATATATTCTCATAACTTTTAGTTGTTCGAACAAATATTTGGCACTGAGGTCGTTTCAGCAGTATTAATGCATAATTTTTTGATCGGACGCTGTCCCGTTCGGACGGTTTTTAGTTTTGACACATATTTGTTAGGGTTTTCGCTTAGTATTTTCACTGTCTATATAGTATCCGATACTGAGGATATCAACAAATGATTATAGCCCCCTTATTTGTGTTACATATAATTTTTATTAAGCGTTGACTTGTATTATATGGCATTTTAACCTTGGTCCATGCGCACTATCTGCGACATTAAAAAATCCTCGGTTTTTTTTTTAAATATAAAGTTACATTAATAAGAATGAAATCTATCTGACTTGGTTTTTCATAAAAAATATTTTGATTTTTAAAATATATAAGCAACCAATTATTTTAACAAAAATTCATTGTCCGCGAACTTTTTGGACAGCCCTCGTATGTATAGAATTAAACAAAAGCAAAATAAATTAAAGACTGGAGCTGAAGGAAATCAGGTACTTATTTACATATCCTAAAGTAGACGTGTACTTCCCAAAATTGTCACTAACAACAAGCAGATTTAAAATTTGAAATATATGGAGATATTAGATAGAATTCTAACTAAAAAATTCAAATTCTAAAAATCAAATATAGAGCAGTATCAAGAGCAGTTCTCGTTTTTTTGCTCTGTATATAGCAGAAGGCTATCCTGCACTTAGAAGAATATTAACTGTACAAAGAAAAGGTATTTTTGTCTCATATTTAGTTATCTTATCTACAAATCTACCTGATCATAAAATTATGAAAGCACTTATTGTACGCATAATTGCACGAACCATGTGCTATAAAAATATTGCTGAATATTCATTTACTGTTATAGTACTCTATTTACAGTGAATAATGATAATAGGCAAATAGCAAAGAGGGATAACTTTTCTCAGAAGAATGGAAATTAAAAGAGCCCATTACAAGAGCACTTTACTAAGTCTTCTATAATAAAAAAAAAAACCTTAATCATTACAACGTTATGTCTGTCTTCAACATGACTAAAAACAGGAATTGCTATGGAGATCATGACTATAGAATAAACACAGCTTTGTCCCTTTCTTCTTAACAAAGAGGCCAGACCAAGGGCTTAAAGCGCTATTTGCATGAACAAAACTCTTTGTATGAATTCATTTAATTTCTAACAATTCAAGAACTCTAAAATATAAATGAAATGTCCCTGAGAGATGCATAGAGGAACCATTCTCAATTTTCAAAAGATGAACCTTACTCTCATAACCAGGTTCCTAGTATGTTTGCTACAAATCCAGGGACAGAAAGGAAAGATTTTCAAAAAAAAAATTATGCCCTGCCATGAATATGGCCTGGGAATATAGTGTTTGTCATGTCCGTCTTCCGTCCTTCTGTCCTTCCGTTTAGCACTGTTCAAAGCTCAATTTCAAATAAACTATCCAAGATATTTTCATCAAACACCATATGCTGATAGATATTGATTAGGGAAATGCAACTGCATCAACATTTTTTACCTTGACCATTCCTTTGACCTTGACAACATTTTTCCTTAAATGAGTGTTTAGCTCAGTTTTAAACATACCATTCAAGATGATGTTATCAAACTTCACATGTTGATACATACTGATTAGAGCTATTCAACTGCATCATCATTTTGACCTTGACCTTGACGTCATTAGTGTTTAGCTCAATTTTTTAAGGTACCGTTCTAGATATTTTTATCACACTTTATATGTTGATACATTTTGATGAGAGATATACAATTGCGTCAACATTTTTGACCTTGATCTTTCCTTTGACATTGACCTCACTTTCCTTAGATCAGTTTTAAACTTCATATGCTGATACATACTGTATTTACATTTTTGACTTTGACCTTTCTTTGGTATTTGACCTCATTTTCATCAAATTGTTTTTAAGTCAGTTTTAAAGAAACCATTTATAACATTTTTTCAACTTCATATGCTAAAAATATTATCACTTTTAATGGTAAAAAAAAAAATTCATAATTGCAAACGCATGTTCTTTTAAGTACTATTCTTATATTCGACAAAATGTAGTTATGGTTATCACAAATACCATGAATGAATAGATTTGTTTGTTTCGATCCTCTACCTGATGTTAAAAAATGTAATGAAAAATAAAGAAAAAGAAAATTCAACTAAAAGGCTAAAGAAAATAAATATCTTTTAAATCTATTGAAAACTGTCAGGAAAAAATTCCTAAAGATGCTTAAGATAGATACATTATCAAAGAGGCCAGACCAAGAGCTTATTTGCATGAACAAAACTTTTTGTTTGAATGCATTAATATGCTAACAATTTAAGAACTCTAAGACATAAATGAAATGTCCCTGAGAGATGCCTAAATAATTACTGAAAGATGGGTTAGTATTTATATCTCTGAAAGACGGTTATAGATCCTCAAAAGTTGTAAATGTAGACACTAAAAATGAAAAAAAAATTACTATCTGATCACTAAAAGATAGCTTAAATGTCTCTGAAAGTAACTGCTAGATGACTGAAAGGTTACTCACCGGTTATCATGACTGAATGGTCATTTACGGTAATGTTTGAAAAGTCATTGAAAATGTTTCTGAAAGTAACTTTTCAATTTCAACACAATAGACTACCTTCCTTCACTGATTCAATCTGAAAACATACTTGTAAGTCAGTAGATCAAGCTTAAGATTAATTGTTTGTCATTTTACTTTTTTCTTCCAACTAAAATTTTAAGTAAATATTTTACGAATGATGAGAGAACAACAGATCATACACAATCGTATCTTTTGATAATGCTATTTAGCTTTCATAAGCTTGATATCTTGATTAAACTAATTTTATACTGATTTAATTAGCTATTTAGCTTAAACAAGGAATTTAAAATAGGTTGATTAGGTATTTCATAATATTATTTGTTAAATTAATGGATTTTAGCACCTTCAAAATCATACCTCTTCATTTTAACTTTTTAACCTTTACGAAAACAATGCATGGGATTTTTTGTTTCAAAAAAGCCAAAATACATGGAGAAAATTCCTGTTTCAAATTATTATTCCTTTTCGAAGCATTAATTAATTGCAATCAAATGTGTTAACGTTTAGAGATTATATAAAGCCGTCGATTTCTGACTCAACAGTTATTTCTTGAATGAAATAAAATGAAATTAGAATGAAGTCTACTTGTGAATAATTCTTTGATTGATCAGTAAAATTAGAGTAGCTCAAAAGGATCTCAATATCGAATTTTAATACTAATAAGTATCTACAAGACAAGCTGACCGTATGGTTATTACATACAATTTTTAAAGTTAAACTTTTTTTTTTCAATCGAAAGTGGCTTCCATCAGCCAAGTTCCTCTAATCACTTTATACTAGACAATTATTCACATGTAGGGCTTCAGCTTTGTCACACGAGGTTTTGGAGTTCTGATGGGTTATTAATCACCAGCGCATCTGCCACCAACAGGAACTTATCTGCATATCTCTTGCACATAATGATTAGTTAATGAGAAGATTAGCATATCACCCAGATTTTTCTTACATTTATGTGACACAATAGGTAATTCAAAGAAAATCGCACAGCAATTTTTGTTCTCTGTAAGGAAGTGTCAGTATCTAATAATTTCCGTTTTATTATTGGATTCTTGGATAAAAATCTGTTACGTTATTCAGTGGAAGAATTGTATCGCTGTTTAAATTATTAAGGACATTACTTCTTAATTTGATTTTTATCCTCATTATAACCTCACGATATCATTTAGTATAAGAGTGTCAGTTGTGTTTCTGAGAATTTGAATTACATAACAGGTAAAATCTTATGTTTGTAAGACTTATTATCATAATTCCATGGTACCTGATCCCACCTCTGATGTTTCAGAGGTCCGTGTTTGCTCTGCTCTTATTTTGTATATTGTTTAATGGACGTTGAGATTGAATATTGTTCGTTATCTCCATATCCTTCTTCATTGAAGAGGAACTTATCCATTTATTTCTACAACTTTCAAATTAATCAAGTTCTCTATCTGATTAAGAAATCATTAAGATCAGGTTTCAGTTTTAACTACAGTGTATTTATATTATTTCCGACACTCAAAGTGAATTTAAATTATCAAGCCTTTACTTGATTCCCAAATCCAACAAACATCAATACAAACTGATATATATACAGTGTTCCAGTTAATGCTCTACCAAGCATCTTCCTTTACTCCTAAAAAATATATTAACAGAAGTTACGGAGAAACTTCAACAGCACTGAAAGAATATATATTCGAAAAAAAGGAGTAAAACAAATGTAGATACTGAAGAATCTAAAGAAACTTTAAGAAAAGAAGAATTCACAAAGTTTTTTCAAGACTTTATCATATCATTCATGTTTCAAACTATACAGTGTATTGTTAAACTTCTGCATCATTGATTTTAAGAACGACAGAGGGAAACTAAAGCAGTATTTTAAAACACTGTTTCCTTTGCTATAGAATTACTATAAGATTATTTGAAATAATCATCATTCCTGTTTCATTTTTTATTGTTTAAAAATACCATGAAATATTTACCGACTATGCTTTTTTCAAAACTCTCATTCATTGTTGAGAGAAATTATCGTTTTAATTTATTTTCATTCAGTGAATATTTGAACAAAACTTAAACGTAATTGCTTATGTTTCAAACCACTGTAAAACTCCTTCCAAATTTTTATTATCCATGTACTCTTTTATCTCTGATTGAAACTCGATTGCCTACAATCAATTTCTGACTTCTTCACAAATATCAAAGGTGAAAATAACGGATTTGGATTAAATTAAAAAAAATCAATATACAATAATAAATATGTAAAGGGTGCCTAAAATATTGACCTCGGGATATTCCGGAGATGCGTTCAGGTGCTTGGGAGATGTAAATCGATTTTAAATACGCGTGCTTTAATATTACATGTTCTTTTATTGATATGTTTTGACTATTTTTTAACTATTCAAAAAATCCCGATAAAAGGGATATGTAATTTAACTCTATGAACACAGTTAACATGAATGATGCTTTTGTAAGTTCCACTTTTTATGCACCTTATTTATGAAATATTGTATACAGGTTGTAGTCTAAAAATTACTCAAGACAAAGTTCAGACCCCTAGAACATATCATATTTCTTCTTCGGTATTTTTTTTCTACTTAATCTTTTTTTTTTATTCACAAGAAAATATATAAAAGGGAAATTATTTAATGCAAAGATTACATCTCTAGATAGACAGTGAAATGGATCTTTCAACGGTAGGTTAAAATATAATTAAACCTATGCATAAATATATAAATTTTCTTTTCATAAATAAGCTGTTTTATTTTGCGCCTGAATCGATAGATAGTTTTTGCCCTGTCTGTCTGCTTTTCCGTCAATTTTAACCTTCACCACAACTTCTGAACTTTGAGAGATAGACTTCATATTTGGTGTGCATAGTCCACTAAAAAAGATCTTTCAAATGACCTCATTTGAAGTTAATAACCTTGTTACCTTGACGGTGACCGATATCCTAAAAATAGCTTTTTCGACCTTCCGTCATAATTTTTGAAATGTACCGTAGGAGACAGATACCCTATGTTAAGTATGCTCACTTCACATATAAAGCTCTTTCATATGACACCAAGGTCAATGACTTTGTGATCTTGGCTGTTACCTATGTTCTAAAATATAGCTATTTCGAACTTTTGCAATAACTTTTGAACCATAGGAGATAGCGACTTCATATTTGGATTATTCGCATTATTAAGAAATATATGTATGCATACTTCACTATTTAAGTTCTTTCAATCATCAAGACCAATGACCTTGTGACTTTGACCGTGATGCTAAAAAAAAGTTTTTCTCACTTTGTTGCTTCCGGGAGCATAGTGTTTCACAAAAACATCTTGTTTCTGTGAAAATTAAAATCACTGAAGTGAATTTTAGCGTTAATGAATCAAAATCTTCCACCTATTGATCATAATAATTTTAATTCAAAGCAATCATATACGCTAATAGACATTATGCGTAGAACAGGTGTATGAAGGAGAAGGATTCTCCTCAAAATAGATCCTTAGGCACTTCAATAAGAAAATAGTAGATCAAACTATCGAATCAACTGGCAGACATATAAACAACATGCGCGTAAAATGGTATTTTTCTACATCGATAAGGAATATTGACTACAAAAAGATCTATTCAACATATCCGAGGGTTTCAGATACCCAGGGTAAAAAACCTTAAGAAATAAACGGTTGGAACTTCAAAATCACTTTGACATATCCATGGTGTTCGAGATATCGGTGTTCGAAAAACCAAGGTTCATCTGAATTTTTAATCATCCTTTGCAAATATGTCATGTACATTTTGATGAAAAGTTTACTATTTATTAAATTTGTATTTGATCTCTAACAGACTTTAAATGCTGAATAATTTTCAAAGGTGGTGTACCGTTTTATATTCTTATGTAACAGCCCTCTGAAAATGTCCGATAATGCTTCAGAATAGCGAGTATAAAATTGATGTTTCTTACAAGGAAAAAGGAATTATAAGCTTTTTTCATTAATTATATAAAGGATCACAAATAATAAATTGATAAATATAATCTTACAATGTGGTTTGTTTGATTTTATATATCTTCTTTGTATTACTTCACAAAGAGTTGCGTCCTGCAATTTCCAGTTATCAGAGTTCAAGAGTTTTTCTTTCGTTTATAAGGGAGAACGGTTTAATGGATGTTTACAACCGTTTTATCAGCATTAACAGTCGAATATAAAAAAAGAAAGAGTAATTCGCGTAATCAAAACTATATGTTTGCATTTTGTTAATTTGAGTTTTAGTTCTTATTCTGTTGAATTTTGTTATATAAAGAAATTAATTTTTGCTAAGATCGATTCTATCATGATGTCTATTGAATAACCTTTCAAACTCATTAATTCTCCTTCAACTACTTCAAATATCAGTGCATTTTACAAGCATAATGCATTGTACAAAACAGATGCAAAAAAATATAAGGTTACCATTCATTTTTTTTCCTAATTCTTATAATTTTATTTTTCGTATATTTCTTGAGATTTAAAAAAAAGTTTATTTTTGAAGATCAAACTGAAGATAATTTAATGGAAGAATTGACAATTTTAGATATTTCTGTCCGTCCTGATTTTTCTTCTGGTGGCGTGGACCAAAGGCTTTGAAAACAAGATTTCAGGTAAGAATACTTTAGAACTTTAAATTGCTGTATGTCTACTTAGGCGGGTTAAAAACATTGCATTCCATTGAATAATTATACCACAACTACACATGGATATTTTCTTTATTCTTTCAAGGTAACCTTTGAACCTACGGAAGCTCATTGAAGAAGTTCAAACAAAGATTCTTTTATTGCGTTTAATTGCAATAAATATATCGTTTAAAAGCAAAACATTGCAATTAAAGAAAATAATTATTGCCTTTAACCCCCTTCCCCGCAGTCACGCATTTTAACGCATATACCATTTCCTATTTCTAACGCAAAATCACGCATATACCGTTTCCCCGCAATCACACATTTTCACGCACTTTAAAAAAGTTCATTTAATCTTTAATTTAATGCCAATTTCCTTCTATTTCAGACTTGCAAAAATCTCATAAAAAAATAAAGTTATTTTTGCATTAAAATATAACGTCAGAATATTATTTACGCTAAACTTTAGAGAAACGTGTACCACGCTAAAAGGTGCTTGCGGGGAAATGGTAAATTTCTATTTCTATGACGTGGACATTAAGTGTATGTTGCATAACAGTTCAGTAAGTTGTAAAGAGTTAAATGTAAAACAATGCGATAAATCGCAATAATCATTACGTTAAAATGCAAAGCACTTTCAGTTTAATTGCAAAAGATTAAAAAAAAAAATACAACACTATATTTTAGGGTATTATTCCAATAGTCTGATACTTTGACATTGTAGGTCATCATCAAATTGCTTCATACCAGCCGAAATGTTTATATGGACTACATGGCGCGGATAAGGGGGTACGGACTTTATGCCATAAACACCTGCATGGCTGTCCTAGTGGGTACACGTGTATACAAGAGTTTTCAAATCAGCCGGGTTACTGCTGTAAGGGTAGGTATCTGAGGCATGTTTGATATTTCATCCCGATGACTGTTGTAAATGTCAGTGTCTGATAAATAGCTTACATGTGTAATGTACATGTACGCTTCGCCTGAAATATATATACACCACTCTACATTCCCCGGTTTCTGATGCATAATTCGGTTTTTAGAAAATATTATATTTGATACATCAGTCTGTTTACTGTTGTAAAGGAAAAATTTTGATAAATTTATTATATGTATTAGCCCAGCTAATATGTGAGTCGATGAGGTCAAGTGTCTGGAAAAACTGCATGGTATCATTATGTGCTTCGCCATTAAAAATCTGTTTTCAACACTTAAACTACAATTATCCCCATTAATTTTCATTATGATATTTTCAAAGGCTATCATGATTTCTTTCTTACAAAAAAATACATGCTTGAATTGAAAACGAATTTAAAAAAGCAAGGGAAGATTCCACGTGTAGATTGGAATTAGGGTGTTAGAGAGCATTTTATGGCAAAGAGTTCCGCATTTGTATTACAACAGTATGGTCGTTGTAAATGCTTTTTAAGAAATTTCATCCTAAAAACTGTTAACGAGGAAAATAAAAAAAATCTCAATATACAATTAAAAGAATTTCAGTGATATTCTTTTATATGCATACATGTTGTACTTAAACATTAAAACAGAAACTAGTGGTTTGTATCTGAGAGTTCAAATTACAATTAAAAGAACACATTTGTCCGTTGTTTAAAAAATTTATATTTGATGAGCCTAAATGCCCAGTAAAAAAAAAGAGCTAAACATGTAGGTCCAAGTATCTAAAGCTTGAATTTAAATTTCCTTTTTTTATCCCTTTATTAGATTGGAAATATTCTTGAAAAATGCAACGGAAAATGCCCTCATTAATAATATTTTACTTTTATAATTAGTTAATGACAATTCCTTTGACTTTGTTTAAAACAATTTAACCTGTATCATATTGAATTTTGCATTTTTAAACAGACAATTTTTTACATGTCAAAACTTGCTAAAACATGATGAATCGATGTACATCAAGTGCCCGTGAACATTGTATGCTAATTAGTCATTTAAAGAACCGAGTTTGGTTTAGTGGATGTATACTGTAATTAATCACTGCGGAAATTAATTATGAATATTTTACAGATTTATCATTATTATTTTCATTTCAGATAGCATATTTTCAAGATTTTTTTTGTTAACCTCCTCAAACAACTAAAATAAAAATAAAAATTATGTTGACTAAATTAACTTTTATATCAATATTCCAATAGTGAATTTTTAACCGAAGTATTAATTTTATATTTCTTACTAAAGTTAAAAAAATATATTTCGGAAGGAAAACATACATTGTATAAAATCTGTCAAAAACAATTAACAATGAATACTTTTTGATATTTATACAATCTATGAAACTAACATAAATAATTATAATTATTATTTATATACGTATTAATTTTAGATTATTATAAGACGTGAAAAGGAGTGTGAAGAATATTTATGCTTAATTTTAATGTTATTAACACATTTAAAGAAAGCAGTTTGTTTGCAGGACGATTTTGTTTCAATTAATGAAAGAAAGGAATATGTCCTTAGAATTATTTTACATTAATTCTGCCCATTCAGTCAAAAATTCATCTCTGCAAGCGAATTTTAAAACTTCATTCATATCATTATTTCAAAATATCAGAAAAGAAGAACCCCCTTTCAAAAATAAAAACATGAAGAAAACGCAGAACATGTGGGGGATAATAAAAAAGTAAGAAATGGTTTGGAGTCCAAAAAGCCTCTGCTTTAATGTATCACCTACATACTCTTTTCTCAGATTTTCCTGAATTTCGGCTGCAAGCAGATATACATTCGAAAGAACATTTTTAAATAAATCCAAAGATTAATCTTGTATTTTTTTAGACACCAAAGAGTGTAATTGCATGAGAAAAAGTTCAATTTACGAAAAACTTAATTTATCATTTTCAACAGAATCTAATCCATGTAGAATTGGGCAGCCTTTCCGGGTTAGTGGGGAGACGTTTAACTGCCTTCAGTATGGTGTAACCCAGTGCCCAACAGGTTACCAGTGTGTCGGGACGGTGGATACATCATCTGTTTGCTGTCAGGGTAAATGTACATCATGTAACAGTTTTTTTTAACAGTTTTTTTTCTCGTTTAATTTAAAATAAAGAGATTTTTGTTACTTGTAGATAAAATATGAGTTAAAATGTTAATTGTCAATATTATTAAATATGTCGAAAATTGCTCTAAATCACAAAGTTTAACCTGCGTTTCTTTTTTTACTAATATTTATATCGAACTTTCTTATTTTCGGTTTGGGGTATCAAATATGAGTAGCTATATAAATTAATTTTTTTAATATTCTTGATAAAATCAGTTTCAGTTGATACGCATTTTCCTTTTTATTATTTAATTTTGCTTCTTTATGATTTAATGTTTGCAAAATTACTGGTTTAAAGGTCCGAAATTTCTTTGTCTTTCAGTCCCCCCTTCTGATGTAAATAAACCAAACGTTTGTCTCAAATGTCGGGAGCTCCAATTTAAAGGATCGTTTGATCTCAGTGAACCTGAAAACCCGCCATCATTTCATGACCTGACCACTCAAGAAATTAAAGCAATTTTCAATTTCATGCTAGCACAAAGAAGTTTAAATTTGACAATGCAGAGTGAGGCAACGTTGTCTTCAAACTATATTTACTCCATGGAATTAATTCTTCCAATCAAAACGGACATTGAAAGTAATCCTCACAGACAACTAAAAAGGGAAGCATTGGTCACGGTATTTCATGGAGGTAAAGTGAACCCTATTGTCGCAGAGTACTGTGTACAGCTATTTCCATTACTAGGCTTTTGTGGAATGCCTAGATATATCCCATTCTCCTTCAGGCCATTCACAAATCCAGAAACGTCAGCAGCTATTGAAGTTCTCATAGAAGAGACACATAGGCTAGTGGGAGATATTTTGTTGGAGAGTTTTGAGGGTTCACTTTTTAACTGTGGAGACAGGTGTCTTGGATTTGAAACAGTGGTTCCTTACTCCGCAATAGCCTCTGGAGTTCGAGATGAAGCGTTTCGGGGTTTTTGGTTTCCATTCCTGCAAAGACGACGTCCTAGTACCCTAAATCCTGTTGATTTTGTTGTTCTTGTCACAGTAAATGGAACGGCGACACCGCAGACGGCAGATGTATGGTACAATGGTCAACTGTTTGACTCTCTTCAATCATTCAAAGATGCTTGGTTGAGTAAAAAAGTAAAAAAACTCCACGTGAGTTTCCCCTCGGATTCTCATCCATCTGAAGTGTTTCCGCCACATCCACAAAGACCTCCAACACAAGTAGAGCCGGACGGGAAACGTTACTCAATCAAAGGCCAGTCAGTTCACTACATGAACTGGGACTTTCAGTTTGGAGTGTCTCCCACTCATGGTCCACAGTTGTATCAAATCAAATTTAAAAATGAAATGATCGTTTATCAGTTAGGTCTTTCAGAAATGACCGTTTTCTATTCATCCTCAGAACCCATTGGTAGATTTGCTTATTTCTTTGATAGTGTCGTTTTGATTGGAAACAACATTCAGACATTAGTACCAGGCGTTGATTGTCCAAGTCATGCAACTTTTGTCGATACAAGATTTATGTCAGAAACGTCAGGTATGCCAGTTATTAAAAAGAAATCTGTATGCGTGTTCGAACACAATACTGGTATGCCACTCAGACGACATTATGTAGCAGACGACTATCCCTCTGGTTATTACGAGGGAGCACCTAAAACTGTACTTGTTCTCCGAATGATTTTTACTCTTGTAAACTATGACTACATCTATGACTTTATGTTCTACAACAATGGTGCAATAGAAACAAAAGTTACGACATCAGGAATTGATTTGCCGTCTTACATCCAAGACAGTTGTAAATACGGCTTTCAGATAAACAACCAAGCTACTGGCATTCTTCATCATCACATGTTTAACTTTAAAGTTGATCTTGACATCGGAGGCACAAAAAATAGCTATTCTACGTACGATATACGAGAAGAAGAAGTCTCAAATCAATTCTTAAAGGGACGATATCCCGAAAAATGGTTCCAAACTAAGATAGTGAAAGTTGATTATGCTACGGAGAGAGAGGCTGCTCTAAGGTATAATTTTAGCCAACCAAAATACCATGTATTCTACAACGAAGATAATAAGGATAATTTTGGGAATCCGAAAGCATATCGTATTCTTGTAAGAGGAATGTCCAAGAGTCTGTTCAAAGAAGGCGTAGGGAACGAACCTGGAGCATCTTGGATGAGATATCAATTAGCAGTCACAAAGAGAAAAGAATCTGAGCAGTACAGCAGTTCTAAATATGCCTCGTTTGACGGTGAAGACAGAGTGGTAAATTTTGAGAACTTTATTGGAGATGAACCAATTCTGCAAGAGGTAAAACTTTAATTAATAAATAAATGTGCAACATATGTTATCTAACCCTATTTGTGTGTGTGTGAGTATTTTATACGTTGATGACTTTATCCAAATGGCTTTAGAATAGAGAGAGGAGACAGAGATCATTGCATCGCCTAATCTGAAGGGCCGATCTTATGGTCACACAGTGGATTAGAACAATCGTTATTTCGATCATCTTCTTACTATTCGACTCTAGGAGAAAGCTGTAAATACTGAACCATTGATAATTGAAATAAAATAATTTATCAAATAAATCATAACAAGATAAGAAAATCTATGTATGCGGCAGTCTGAACCATATTGTTTTGACATGATGATAGTTTACTTATATTTTTCGATTAGGACTTGGTTGCTTGGGTCACCTTAGGCATCCATCACATACCACATACATCTGAGATACCCATCCTCCAAACCATTGGCGGTGACGTCAGCTTCTTCCTTCTGCCTTTCAATTATTTCCCCAAAGACCCAAGTTTGGGAATTCGTGACCGAGTTGGAATTTATTACAATGATCCTAAAGGTCCCCTGAAGGTTCTCTCAAATATGGAGGGGGTTGACTGTGTCCCGACTCGTACGTACACTGTGGAGAACCTCGCGGCAGATCCTGAAGAGTTCTTACAGCGACCTACGTGTGAAAAGTGAATGATAACCTTAAAATGGAACAAATGACCTACATGTGAGTGTGAGAAGTGAGTTCACAAACAAAGACAGCCGTTTCTTACCTTTTTAATAAAAAATGTTGAGAATTCTATATTTTTTGTTTTTGTTTTGTTTTGTGTTTGTCTTGAACATGCTTCTGCAAAGTAAACATTGGGGTGTTTTAGAATCCTGCGATCTTTTCAACGTCATTAATTGAAGCGTATGATTTAGATAAGGATTGCTTATGACCTTTGGGGTTCGTTATGATCTCCACTTTGAGAATTTGGATAAGGTGTATAACACTTGCAAAAAAATTAAGAAAGATTTTTTTTCGTAAATAACTGATATCAGCCCTCTAATTCATACTTCAACGGGGAGTCTCCAATTACCAAGGGTGTGTTCTTAATATTTGTATTTTGTTTTCAAAATTCGGAAAGTTGAAGGCAAAGAGTAAAGTGCACCAAGATAAATAGAATAGACTAGAATGAAAGACATTAATGAAGACAGATATATGAACCAAGTGACATGTTGAGTCCTCCAGGTTTACCGTTTGTCAAGTATAACATTAGTTACCATTTAGATTGGGACATAATACGGTCATCTAGTGAAATATGGAATCTCAATTACACAGTAAACAAAGTCTCACACAGATTTCTATTTCATGTAGGTCTAACGTTAGGTATAACGTTATTACAATTAAGGATACAAACCATTTTCCCAAACAAATTCTAACTTTCATTTTTTCCACTTATGAGGTACTGCATCGTCGCAAACCACGGCCAAAATGTACGATCCTCTCCCATTCTGGCCGTGGTTGAACGAGGCGAGAATTCTTCGTAGCTCATTAAATATTGACCAATGCGAGTAAAGGATAGTCGGAAGATGAACTTTATCACAACCTTTCAATATCCAATCAGAGTAAAGAAAATATATCTTGTGTAATGTTGACAGCAGTTGTTGCGATGGAAACAAAACTTGTCACTGACTGAATATGACGTCACAATAGAGAGGCGTAAATATTCAAGATTACGACACCTTTTGTGATTAAGCAGCCACGGGTAGGAGAGAGCTATATGCGGACTCCGGACCGTGGCTTGAGACGATGGAGGTACTGATTTTGTTTTTATTTTTTTAAAAGAATCTTGCGCCCGATGTTTAATGTCTTGACGTCGGGTTTAATATGCAAGTTTGTCAAACAGCAAACTACAAAATGATCCTGGTTTGTTCAAGAGTGTTTGAGACAGTAAAGCGATATCTCTGAGTCTCTGCCATGACATACTTACGTTTGATTGAATGATTGTATTTCGTTGAACATACTTCGAGAATTTTTCACTCATATGGAGACACCACCACTTGCCGGTGGAGAGCTGCAAGTTTTGTCCTAAACTCGGCACGTAGGGCTTTAGAACAGGAAGGGATTTTTTCATGCCAGCACTTACTGCAACACGGGACCTCGGTTTATTCTGTCTCATCCAAAGGACCGGTCGCCACGTCCCATAGAGGGACTCAAACAGTCGACTTGCGGATCAACTCTTTACTTCGCGACTCTAGAGCAGGCACTCTAGCCACGTTTTTTTTCCTGTTTTCTACGCTTTTTTGTCGAAAAATTGAGGGGAAACATTTTAAGTCTTATTAATCATATTCAGCTTTTGGGAAAATTAAATATATACTGCATATAAAAAAAAATTCATTTTTTAATATTTTCCAAAATTGATTTTCTAATTAAACTATTTTTTTTTTAAAATATGTAAAATAACAATTTAACATAATATTGAAAGAAAGGGTTATTTCAAATCCTTGTACATTAAGGTGAAAACTATGAAGGAAAAGTTCCGTCTGGTGTCTCTTACCACCCTGATATGCCTTATCTCGCATCAATCCCGTCCATTCAGTAATGCCCGGTGACGTAACAATGAATGTGAAATATACATGCATGACTTGCCTCTCAAGGAGAAGCGACGGTAAATTTTCTTTTTCCTCCTGCAAAATGTAGCTGAAGAGCTACAGTACCACCAATTAAAAAAATGTATATTTACATGTATTCATATTATGCTCAAAAAAGTGCGCTCGGTTCTTGAATAATTCTTCTTAATTATAACCTCAATTGCAAAAAAGCTGGATTTCAAAAAAGTCCTTTCTCCTCTTTCAAGTATCCTTGTAGTTAACACCAGTACGAAGCGCCTTGGGTGGAATTATCTTAAAACCAAAATGCCAGTATAAATAGGAGAAATTTTCGATGATCTGAATTTCAGGGCTAGGATGGCTATGCTATTAAAACAATTATAAGGAATGTTTTGTTGGGAAAACAGTGAAAGAATATGTTAGGAATACACGGTTAGTAATATTTTGAGATGACAGTTGTAAAATACTGGAGAAATAAATGGTGAATCACCACCACTTGCCGGTGGAGAGCTGCAAGTTTTGTCCTAAACTCGGCACGTAGAGCTTTAGAACAGGAAGGGATTTTTTCATGCCAGCACTTACTGCAACACGGGACCTCGGTTTATTCTGTCTCATCCAAAGGACCGGTCGCAACGTCCCATAGAGGGACTCGAACTTCGCGACTCTAGAGCAGGCGCTTTAGCCACGTTTTTTTTTTCCTGTTTTCTACGCTTTTTTGTCGAAAAATTGAGGGGAAACATTTTAAGTCTTATTAATCAAATTCAGCTTTTGGGAAAATTAAAGATATACTGCATATAAAAAAAAATTCATTTTTTAATATTTTCCAAAATTGATTTTCTAATTAAACTATTTTTTTTTAAAATATGTAAAATAACAATTTAACATAATATTGAAAGAAAGGGTTATTTCAAATCCTTGTAAATTAAGGTGAAAACTATGAAGGAAAAGTTCCGTCTGGTGTCTCTTACCACCCTGATATGCCTTATCTCGCATCAATCCCGTCCATTCAGTAATGCCCGGTGACGTAACAATGAATGTGAAATATACGAGGGTTGATCCAAAAGTAATGTTACAACTTCGATAAATTTCTCCTAGTCGACATAAATTAACAAAATTTTACATGATGGATGCTATATATATTGTTAATCAGTCCTGAAAAATTCAAATTAAAATGATTTATACTTCTCAAAATATCGAATCAAACACAGAGTGCGATTATGGTAGTCGCCGCACCTAAAAAAACGTCATAAAACGGATATGCGCCGTCACTTGCTTTTAAAAACGCCTTCTCATCGTTTTATTAAAAAATGATATTCACAAAACATTTACATATTTTATTTTCTTTAAGAACAATTTTCACCAATTGTACACTTTATTTATAATTTAATCCTTAATCAAAATTCTTTGAACAATACCATAAGAAAAACTTAAAAGTGTCTCATATCACTCAAACTGCCACTAATCTCTTTTACGACAACGTCGACTCCATTGAACGTTTCCACCCGTCCTTCTATCTTTCGGTATTTCTGTCCCCAAATGATCATTTATTTACCTATTATCCGAACAAAATCTCTGAAATCATCTATGAACAAGTCTCTCGTTGACATTTTTTCCTTTGCGAGTTTGATTTACTATCATAACTGTTTCTACTTGTGATTTCCCAATTTTGAAGGGAAAATACATTACAACTCGTTTCGGTGTTTCATTCCATTTCGACATTTCCTTTCTGCAATACATCAGATATAAACAATACTGTTTATTAAGAAAGAAAAAAAAACAATGCTGCCATTTAATTTTAACTAGAGATTAGAAAATGTCGTAAATTTTGTCTTTTAAAATATTGGACGGTTAGACGATTTTTAGATACTGTTTTAAATGTGTTTGTCTTTTTTCACTCTAACAATATTAACTTTAAAACGTGACGTTTACCGGTAGTTGTGACGCGGCGACACTCCCTATGTTTAATGTTTAAAGCATCTATAAAATGAATTCAATTGAACATTATCAAATGAAATTTTCAATTTTGATTAGATTTATCTTTATGGTATATGCATTTTTCGGTGCATTATATTTGATAATATGACGCCAAATATTAAAGATATGGACACAGTGACATTACTTTTGGATCAACCCTCGTACATGCATGACTTGCCTCTCAAAGAGAAGTGACGGTAAATTTTCTTTTTCCTTCTGCAAAATGTAGCAGCAGAGCTACAGTGCCACCAATTAAAAAAAATGTATATTTACATGTATTCATATTATGCTCAAAAAAGTGCGCTCGGTTCTTGAATAATTCTTCTTAATTATAACCTCAATTGCAAAAAAGCTGGATTTCAAAAAAGTCCTTTCTCCTCTTTCAAGTATCCTTGTAGTTAACACCAGTACGAAGCGCCTTGGATCTTAAAACCAAAATGCCAGTATAAATAGGCGAAATTTTCGATGATCTGAATTTCAGGGCTAGGATGGCTATGCTATTAAAACAATTATAAGGAATGTTTTGTTGGGAAAACAGTGAAAGAATATGTTAGGTTAGTAATATTTTGAGATGACAGTTTTAAAATACTGGAGAAATAAATGGTGAAACAGCGCACTTTTTTGTGCGCAATAGATATACTGTTTTTTTTTAAAAATGGCACTGTAGCTCTCCGGTCAGTAAATACATTTTTTTTCGGAGAGCTACAGTTCTAGATCTGCAGCTAGCAAAATGCAAAGCAAACTGTTACATTTAACCAGAAATGACATTCAAACAATATTGCAGTAGAAAAATGAAGAAAAAATTAAAACTATTTAATTTCTATAATATTAAGAAAGACACATTCAACATTATTTATGCCTTTATATTTACATTTCCAATGTCTTTGTTCGAGATAAAATTACAAAAGGTAACATTTATTCCTCCATCAGTGTATTTGTTCATCGATAGGCGCGGTTAAAAAAAATCAAGTGCAGCTAGGGCGGGAAAAGTAAAGAGAAGAAGCGGGGCTTCTAGCACGCGGATTGGAGGGATCAATACCATGTAAATATAAGGAATAAAAGTTATACTGTCTTCTTATTTTTCGATTTCATGACGAGGCTTGCGTGATAATCCATGCATATATGCCTTCGGCCTTATTTCAAATTATCACGCAAGCCAATCGATTGATCACATCATGATATCGAAAAATTAGACAGTTATTCCTTGATAATAGCCATATTGCAGTTTATTGGACTAAAACAATAACCTTCATAAAGGACAGTTCAACTTGAAACAATCTTATTCGTAGTATTTTTTTTAATTGATATAATATATATATAAACTATAAATTATTTTATAATTTCCTGATTCTCCCTTTTTTACACTTTACATTGATCAGAATCTTAATCAAAAGTGAAAAGATGCATAGGCGTCGCAGGGACGTAGCAACAGGGGGGAGGGGGGCTGGCCCCCCACTTTTTTCCCCAACATTATCTTTACTATAGAAAATATTCATTGAAAGGATGATTGTCCCCCCCACTTTTTATTATAGTATAGTGATATCAAGGAACTGTATGACAAAAACTGGAAGTGAAGTAATTTGGCTGTGAAAAAGTTGCCCCCCCCCCCCCCCC
>PRKT01000318.1:122139-133065 GCA_003671525.1 Saccostrea glomerata
ACTTTGAATTTTATACCGATGGCTATGTACAATGTATAAGAAAAAAAGTTGGGCTGAGAGACCTTTTACGCGTCTCCTCCTTGTTCCCAATAAGGTTAAATGAGTACATGTAAATTAAAACGTTTTTCGAAAGAAAAAAATAAGACAAATTGTTTCTCTCAATTAATAAGATCTCATATGTGGAGCGGAGTGGATCAGAAACCCTTGACTTGGGAACATGGTAAAATCTAAGTATAGAGTTTTTGTTTTATACATATTTTTTTTAAAAATCGTTGAAAGTCCCAATGGCAAAAATATTCATGTACATTCTTAACGCACTTTGAAATATTTTTTCAAAGTACGTTGAGTATGTCCCAATTTTAACGCACTTTGAAAAATATTTTCAAAGTGCGTAAATTTTTCAAAGTGCGTTACCACAAAACTCCTTTTCCCTCGACATTAAAAATTATCATCAATGAGCAATTTAAACATAGATGTGATTACCTTTGGTTCTTATTCAGTTTAAACCGTGAGCCATATGTACTATTAATTGTAAACAATGTTTATATAATTCACATCTATAGGAACGAGAGCGTATTAAGGTTTTGGATCTTTTGTCCAATATTATTTGTTAAATTTTAAGTCAATAATAAGATATGGCTCTAAATTTGCTCTTGCGTACATCTGGGGGACAAATAAAGAAATTTGTAGACACTCTTTTTTCTTAAATTTCTTTATGTATATTTGAAGTTTACACTTTAATAAGGGTGAAACAATGTTTGAATAGATAATCAAGTCAAAAATAAATATTTTATCAATGTTTGAAATGTGTGTAACGTAACATATGACAGACATATGTATATAACGTAACATGACAGACGTGTAACATATTATGACATGATTAAATAACATTTTTGATGTTTAGCAATACAAATAATAAATAAAAAATAAATTTAAACAATTCTTTAAACAGTGTTTAAAAAAATCATTCTGACATAGAAGGAAAAAAACGATTTTTAGGCTACTTTTGATGCAAAAACTGACGAACGTAACACTGACAGACTTCTTTACTTAAGCCAACCAAGTCACCTTTAAACTTCATTATTTTAGCAAAAAGGTAATGTTATCTTATGAAATTTACTTTGTTCAAATTTTTATTCCTTATAAATTTTAAATTTGAATTTTTCTACGATAAATCTCTGCCATACGCTTTGTAACATACAAAATTTCAACCATGTCTGTCATGTTACGTTATTTTTTGAGCAATACCGTTTGAAACGAGCCAATAAAATTTATTATTCAAAGCTAATCTTTTATTCTTAGGAATTAGAATACATAAAATAATATTATTTATGAAAATTCTTATGAAATTTTGAAAATAACATTATTTAATATTGATAAAACCTATACCGTAACATGGACCAATGTGGACAGACGCACGTAACCCTGACAGACACGTTTCAAAAACTGCAAGAAAATAACTACAAAATTGTATTGTTTGAGTTATAAAGACAAATTCTGCCTTATAATACAATAATATGTTTGAATAAAATATCTTTTTGGTTTAATTCACTGAATGTTTAAATCTGAATGCATCTGTTTGATTAACGTAACATGGACAGACATTCGGTTTGTCCGTCATCGTTACGATAATATTCGGGCAATGTCTGTCAATCGGTAAGTTATGTAAGAAATTCCAAATTTGAAGTGTTTATCTATTACATGAAGAGCTTGCAAGTTCATAATTTAAACAAAACGTACAAAATACATCTACTAGTTGACAATCTTTGATGATATGTGGATAAAATCTAAGATGAAGACGACTTATAGTTTTGTGAACGTAACATACTTTTAGTAACGTAACACTTGGACAGACAAGCTTTCGTGGCTTCTCGGAATCTCTCGGTAGCTCTTCCGATAGAAATATAAACACATTTGCATAGAACATTGGAGAAATTTTAAATATTCATGACCTTAAGTCAAATGCATGAGAAGAAGCGCCTCCGAGCTCAATTCTTAAATTTGCACGTAACGCGCACTTGTCAGGACAGACACAGGAAGCATCTCACAGATTTGTTAATTTCTCAGCACACTCGCTTTTCTGTTGAATCTGTGACCACTTAATTGATAAAAAAGTAAACTTTCTACCAGTAGACATGAAAATTAAGAGTGTTTGCATAAGCAATGTCCAATTTAATAGCAATTTACCATGTGTATTGAGACGGACAGACGTTACGTTCAAAATATGAGGAGAAATAAAATTCATTTTTTCTTTTATTTGAGTCATAATGTGCATTAAAATACTTTTGTATGTAAATTCTATCCTTCCTAAACAGTAGTAAATAAAAATATTCTGTGTATAAGGTATCATTGCCGTATATTAGTCTTTTATTTTGACATGGTTGAAAATGTCCCCCTACACATGCGTGATTCTAGTGGAATTTTCAAATTCATTTCAAGAAAAATAAGTAAGTTGATGAAAAAATCTGCTCATATTATCTTTTCTATATATTTGCAATATAGTTTTCAATATAAAATATTTTTTATTTCAGTTTTTTCAATAATTTATGAAATATTTCTCTGTAAAAGTCATACGTCAAAATGTACACAAGAGCGAATTTAGACCCATATATATTCAACCCAAACCGAACAATTCTTCTTAGTTCTCCGGAAAATCATAGGACGGTAAAAATTATGATTTTAAAATGAGATTTATAATTTCAGTCCAATGTGGACATGTCCCTCTCTAAGGATCATCAGGGGGAGGAAATGGACTCTCACCGCTACTCTCACCACCAGAAGGTCATCCGAGGACTGGAGTCCGAATACGTAAGTCTGGCCACCAGGAGGGGTTTATAGGACGCCGGGATACTCCTACTTATGTAGAAATAAGTAGGGGATGCCCTGCATATAAAACAAGTGCCTGTCCTTCGGAAGCCTTATTAAAGATATTGAGACTGGGGATAAATTTCTAAACGCTAAAATATATGACTATCAGTACCATTTTTTGAATTTTCATGGCTAATAGAGAGATATGCGCTGATCACATTTTTAACCTACGGAAATCCGGAAATTATTAAAGAAAATAAAACAATTGTATTTTATACAAGTCTTCAAATATGACATACCTCCAGTGTATTTTTTAAACTTCTTTTTAAGGCCAACGAGACGGATAAGAGGAGACGGAAGCGAAACTTTATATTTCCTCAGCAGTACTTCTGGACGAACGGAATTGTTCCGTATTACATCGACCCCAGCCAAGGTGACATATTGTCGGAAACATGTTGTTATGTTACTTCCGGTGTACATACTTTATTTGGACTTCTATAAATGTTAAATATCCGTTCTCTGTCTAAGTGTATATATAAGTGGGTGAAGGAGATTATACTAAATATGGGTTAAAATTGTAATTGCGTACATGTACGAGTGATGATTTTGTTTGCAAAGAAAAAATGTAAAGAACGAAATGAATTCCCCGTTTTAGGATAAGAATCTGATGAACTTAAAAAAAAAAATATATTGTAAAGGAAAAGTCAGAATCCTAGCATACTCCCCCTTCTTTAAATTAATATTATAGAAAAATAAATCTACCCGCTTCAAAGTACATTTTTTTACAGAAATAATTGTTCTTTTTTATTAAGTAGAAAATGCATTGCATACTTCGCAAAAATCAAATCTGCCAACAGTATAGATTTTTTTTGTAAGTGTAGCCTAAATGACACATTTTTTTGACTTTGTTTTCCTAGGTACCTGGTTTCGGGATATGGTCCTTAATGGAATGAACCAAGTGATGGCCTTGACCTGTATTAAGTTCACCCCCCGGGGGTCAAGCCTGGCAAACACTGTGGGTCACTCTAACTACCTGTATATATTCTCCTCGGGGTGAGTGTCAATGATGTCTGATTGGCTTTCCCTGTAAATGATGAGAATACTGACATCTTTTTTTCATAATTGGGCAGTTCTACATCGGTCTCTGATCTGTTCTGCTTCTCGGTGATTTTCCAACAACATGAAGCAATTTAGTTTGGGATGGCCGCTATATCAGGCAGCACTGATTGTAACCAAAAATGCTTAGAAAAGGAATGAACGCTTAAAAGTCAGCTTTGCCCAGTCATCACAAGACCAGTGAAAAACATGACTTCAACAACTCTCCCCTTCAAAAAATTATAATTAAAAAAGATGGAAAAAAAGAAACACAAGTCCAAAAAAATGAAACTTAAGTTATTTAGTAGACGAAAAATATCGGCGAAATGAATCCATTCTTGTGTACGATCCGAAAACAAATCAAATTTTTTGTTTACCCCTTTTCTATTTTATATATACTTATTGTACGAAATACTACCTAGGAGCTGTGATTGCATGAGTCATGTTTTGATTGCGCTTTCATACATACAGTGTATGTTGCTGCACAGGTTTTAATTATTATATATAATTTATTTATGTACACGTACATCTATTGATTATTCTGTTTTATCTCTACAGGGGCTGCTGGTCGTACGTGGGGATGATAGGGTGGGGCCAACAACAACTCAGTCTTCAAAACTCAGGCTGTGTCACAGTAAGTTGAGATTGCTGGGGTAAAGTAAGTTACTGAGGGGCGCCAAGTGTGTGCGACAATCCGGAATAAATTTAGCATTAAAAAATGTGCGCAATATTTTAACCCTCTGAATTTGTTAAAACTTTCAATTTTCTTTTTTCAGATACCAATTATCATCCACGAACTAATGCACGCTATAGGAATGGAACACGAGCAGTCCCGCACGGACAGAGACGATTACGTCATAATGCACTGGGCCAACATCCGGGGCGGCACTGGTAACCGAAACATGTACAAAATACCGACCCGGGACAACACGCCGTATGACGTGGCATCCGTACTACAGTACAGACTCAATGTAAGAAATCAGTCGTAATGTTTTATATAAGATACTCTTTTTACGCCCAAAATCTGAAACAACTGCAGAACGTATATATAACGACTGTATTAATGCTGTTAGTGTTATCAAACTAAGAGACTGTGTATGGATGGCCAAAGACTTAAAATGAAGTCAATCATCTTGTAAAAAGTACTAAAGAGACGTGAAAATAAAAATTTGTGGAATATTCCCCTGTGCTCTATGTTAAGTATTATTTCATTTCCATTTTCAGGCTTTTGCAATCGACTCTCGCTATCCAACAATTACAGTCAAGGACAGTCGGTTATCGTTCTTAGCTGACACAGCAGTAGGACTGATGTTTTATGACACCAAAGACGTCACAATAAATTACCAATGTACTCGTAAGTAAAAGTGACGTCACAATTAATAACCAATGTACTAATGACGTCCCAATGAATTACTAATGTACTCGAAAGTAAAATTGACATCAAAATTAATAACCAATGTACTCGTTAGTAGAAATGATGTCACTATTAATTACCAATGTACTAGAAAGTGAAAATTACGTCACAATAAATTTATCAATGTACTCGTAAGTAAAAAAAAAATGACGTCACAAAAAAATACCAATGTACTTATAAGTCACAAATACGTCAAAATCCAAAAGTACCATAAATCAAAGTGACGTCACATGTACCAATTTTCCTTAAGGTCGTTACTTTGATGATGTCCCAATAAATCATAAATGTATTCCTAAGTTAAAATGAAGTCACACTTTATTACCAATGTGCTTATAATTCAAAATGACGATACATTTACAAAAATACCTTAAATCGAAATGATATCACAATTACTAATGTTCCTTCATGTCACACTGATGTCACAATTAGCCCCCTTCCCCGCAGTCACGCATTTTAACGCATATACAATTTCCTATTTCTAATGCAAAATCACGCATATACCGTTTCCCCGCAATCACGCATTTTCACGCACTTTAAAAAGTTCATTTAATCTTTAATTTAATGCCAATTTCAATCATTTTTATACTTGCAAAGATCTCATAAAATAAGAAATCTTATATGTGTATTATAATTCTACGTCATGATATTATTTACGCTAAAGTGCAGAGAAACTTGTACCACGCTAAAAGGTGCTTGCGGGGAAATGGTAAATTTCTATTTCCATGACGTGAACATTAAGTGTAGGCTGCATAACAGTTCATTAAGTTGTAAAGAGTTAATTATCAATTTATTGATAGGTCAGACTGACATCACAATAATAAACAATTGATTCGTAAGCCTGACGTCACAGTTATAAATTTTCTATTTATAGAACAATGTGTAAATCCGCCCACTTGTTTAAACGGGGGATTCCTCCTCCACACCTGTCAGTGTTACTGCCCGGCTGACCTGTACGGGACCTCATGTGAATTTGTGTCCACTCACTCGGGTATGTATTTTAATATTGTCTTGCAGAGAGAAAAAGACTTATTCCTCATGGGAAATTGTTTAACTGATACTAAGTCATATGTATTGACAGCAAAGATTATTGGGAATATAAGATGCACAATATGATCTTCTAAAGTATGGTAACATGTCATTAAACCCATCTTTCGTTTGTGTTAACAGAATGTGGGGGGATTATTGAGCTGGCCTCAGGTGAGGAGCGGACCATCACGACACCTGGCTGGCCTAACTCATACAACCTGGGACGGAGGTGTATCTGGGTGGTCAAGGTAAGCTTAGTTACATCCTACATAGGTGTTTACGGAAGGAAAGTTAAGATCTATATAACTTTGATTTTAAACAAATAACCAAGTCTTTTCATGTCGAAAATCAGTGTTATTTTTCTATTTATCAATATCACCTGAATTGACTTTCTCCGTCTATTCTTTATTCCTTATTAGACTGTATTTCTTCTATCTGTCTGATCCAGCCCCCTCTCATTCGATTGATCTAAACCTTCAGTATTTGAAATATTTTTAGTTCAACATTACTTAATTTTAAATAAATTGGCTTCTCTGACCTCTATTGTGGACAGAATTTAAGTCTGAATTTAAAAAAAAAACATGCACGTACCTACATCTGACTGACCCATCGAAGATAGGATGTGAATAAAGATAATACAATGACCTGTTGCAAATTAATTCTTTTATTCAATGATATTTATATTTAGGGTCCACCAGAAAACCACATTAAGTTGTCTATAGATTCGTTGGCGCTGAATTACATCAACAACAACTGCTACCACTGGTTGGAGGTCCGATATAACCTGGCTGGACAGAGGGGTCCGAGGTCAGTATCGACTTATAGTCAATATCGACTTATAATCTGATAAATAGTTATAATGATAATATATACGTCACTTATTGGTAGGGATGTCAACGAATGTTCGAATATTCATTCGATGAGTTGATATTCGAATATAAATTTATCATTCGAATATTCGTTTTTAAGCGTACAAGCATTTAAAAGAGAGAAAAACCTGGCAAGTTTTATTAGATATTGAATCAAGTTTGTTCAAAATTAAAAGACACTCCTCTTGGATTACCTTATAGGTGTGAAGAGTGTATCTATTTAAGTAATTTATTCATTTGTTCACCTAATTAGTGGTATAATAGTGTCCAGTACATACAATCAGCTTGTATTGTAGGCCACAGTTTGACAGTAAACACATGGATCTCTTGTTTATGTAAATATCATTAAACCGTTATCAGGAAATTAATTAGAAAAAGTACATGTAATTGCTTTTAATTTTTCTCAGTTAGATAATTGTTCTGCTTGATATAATTTTTTTAAAGCTATCAGTGTAGATTTTAGTAAGACGATCAATTAATCTGGAACATGGTAAAGAATCTTTTGAATTTAAAAAAAAATTGTTACAATTTTTATGTTTACTCATCATATATTTGATCATTTAAAAAAAAATTATAATTGTTATGCATTTAACAAACTCGACATGAGTTTTTTTTTTTCCAAAATAATTGCATAAAACCGATACTGGTTGACAGGAGAGTGAAGATTGATTGATTGTATATTGTTTAACGTCCCTCTTGAGAATTTTTCACTCATTTGGAGACGTCACCGTATGCCGGTGAAGGGCTTCAAATTTAGACCTATACTCGGGACTCAGGGCCATTGAGCAGTGAGGGTTCTTTATCGTGCCAGCGCCTACCGTGACACGGGACCTACGTTTTTAAGGTCATATCCGAAAGATTCGTGACTTTCACTTCTAGTGCCGAGCGCTTGGCGAAGGAACAGTCACTACCTTTGTTTACGTCTTAGGTATGACGCGGCGCCGCGAACGAGAATCGAACCCGGGCCTCCCGATCCAGGAGAGTGAAGATAAATCTAATATATTTCAAGATGTGATTATTCTATCGAATATTAGAATATATTCGAATACTCCTATCGAATATTCGAATATCAATTATTGACAATTTCGACATCCCTACTAATTGGAGGTCCGATATAACCTGGCTGGACAGAGGGGTCCGAGGTCAGTATCGACTTATATAGTCAGTATCGACTTATAATCTGATAAAAAGTTAATGATAATACCTAGGTCACTGGTTGGAGGTCCGATATAACCTGGCAGGACAGAGGTGTCCGAGGTCAATGTCGACTTATAGTCAGTATCGAATTATAGTCTGATAAATAGTTAATAAAAAAATACCTAGGGCACTGGTAGGAGGTCCTGGCAGGACAGAGGGGTCCGATGTCAGTATCGACTTAAAATCTGATAAAAGTTAATGATAATACCTAGGTCTGTATTGACTAATGGTCAACTAAAAAGTTAATGATAAGGCCGAGGTCAGTATCGACCAATAGTCAGCTAAATAGTTAATGATAAGGCCGAGGTCAGTGTCGACTAATAGTCTGCTAAATAGTTAATGATTATACCTAGGTCTGTATCAACTTATAGTCTGATAAATAGTTAATGATACATGTAATACCTAGGTAACTATCGACCAATAGTAAGATGAATAGTTTACGATTAAGTCAAGGTCAGTATCGACCAATTGACTTTTACGAGAAAATTTGACAATGTACGGAAGCCTCTTTACAGAATAAATATATAAGTCGTCCTTGAAGAAAATGACAACCATCATACCATCATCTCCAGGCATTCACGTTTTGGTGTTCCTAACAGCATACCTTTGATTACTCTTTATATCTATATGATTATATATATTATCAATTTTGTACCTGCGCACATGATACACGTTTAAACGTTCATGTAAACCATCAACTGTAAAAGTTAATGCATTTTGCTGAAGCCCAGTTGTCAGTTAGATACTTCCGATTAAGCTTTCATCAATCACAAGACATGCTAAAATAAAAATTGATGATTTTTTTTTGTCCGTTTATTTTTTTAAAGATTATGTGGATACAGAAGCAATGAAGCTTACGTCACGACAGACGACGAAATCAAAAGTCAGATGATCGTAAAGTTTGACAGTCTGACGACCAACCGAGCGGCATTGGCGGGATTCTCCATCAGGGTTCAGAGTCTCAACTCAGGTAAGAAAACAGCGCGAACTATCGACTCAGTAAAAACCAGGGCAAACTATGGACTCCGGTAAAAAGTAGCGCAAACTATCAACTCTAATGTTACAAAACCAGCACAGACTATCAACTCAGGTAAATACCAATGAAAACTATCAAATCTTAAGTAACAAAACCAGAGTAAATTATCAACTCAAATGTAACAAAACCAGCCCTAACTATCAACTCAGGTAAAATCCAACACAAATTATTCACTCATATGTTAAAAAACCAGCGCAAACTATCAACTTAAATGTAAGAAAACCAGCGCAAACTATCAATTCATATGTTACAAAACCAGCAAAAACTATGAACAAATTATCAACTCATCTTTTCGTATTTATTGTAGCAAAGATATATATAGCTGTAAATAAACTGCAACTAAATTTATTCTGAGATGTCTAGAAATAAGTAGATCTGTATATCTAGTGAAGATTGAAAGGAGATCCTAATATTTTGCATTTTTGGGGGGTTACCGGTTTTCTCTGAATTTTTCACAATTTTTTAGGTTGTCTTAACAACCACTGTATGTTTGGAACCTGTCGGAGCTCGGACGGAGTTTGTGTCTGTAATACCGGGTTCTCCGGAACCAGATGTGACCAGATAGCCGACAGTGAGTTTATCAGAACTTAGTTGCTTAGTAACTGCTTACTAGATGTATGATCGACTGAAATACCTAAAAATCAATGTTAACACCAATGGTCAAGTGTTTTTGTCAAGATACTTACATTATTATAATATCTATTAATTTTTGCCGCCTGAAACAATTTTCCCTGTAAATCTAACGGTACTTAAATTTTTACTTTTACTAATTATTTTGAATCACAGATTTCAGCCCCGCGACAACGTTTGAGTCTGGGGCTGGATTACCCTTCTTCCAAAACGAGGGAAACGCATACGACTGGAGCCTGAGATCGGTAATGAAAAATTTGAATATTTTTGCATCCACTGCTTGTTTAATAATTTTAGATTAAAAGTTAGTCAATCTAATCTGCTGATCCAGTTCAAGATTACCTAGTAAACTTTTATTATACACTGTATATTAAGGGAAAAAACCCACCCAAATACCCCATCTCTCACCAGAGGGCGTTTTTACGCTCTGCTCCAACACCTCTGTTATCGTCTAAATTACAAGAATCTTGTAAAACGAAAATCAATTATAGATTTCCATAAACTTGGTAATTTTTTTAATGAAATTAGAAATATCAATCTGTAGCACTTCTTTTGTTCTTTTAAAAATTTGGATATGTATTAGAATAGCTTCAATATATACGGCACTATTTTGTTTTAAATTTTAAACATATTTTCATTTTGAAACCAAAGAAACAAAGTCAGGAAATATTTACTACCAGAGAGCTTAAAACACGTAACATCATTGAAAAATCATACAAAACATTCAATGTATATACAATTTTTGTTGACAAATAATTATTGGACAATCCGCGCTACTTTTTGACGACAACAGAGGTGTAAGCGGAGCGCGCTTTCTGGTGAGAGATTGGCAAATACCCCCAATGCATAGG
>PRKT01000318.1:133327-153970 GCA_003671525.1 Saccostrea glomerata
TTTTTTTTGCTTGTCAGGTTTTTTTGGAGGTACAAAATTTTTTTTTCTTACACTTAGCCCCCTCCCCCACTTTCAATTTGCTTCCGACGCCAATAAATGAGCTAAAGACTATCTTGAAAGCTGTCGGGAAAATTAAGTGAACTTCAGTATTTTTTTCCTGGAAATGGACATAATTTTATGTTTAAATTATAGGGCCCTACACCAAGCAATGACACAGGTCCACCTGGGGCACAAGAGGGATCAACTTATATCTACCTAGAAACGTCCTCTCCACGCGTGCAGGGTGACACTGCTACTCTGACGTCATCAGCGGTCACATTTTCATTGGGTGAGTTCGTTTACGACTTTTTTTTTTAATATTTAGGTCACCTGAGCTGAAAGCTAAAGTGGGCTTTTCTGATCACATTTTGTCCGGCGTCCGTCTCTCTAGCTGACCGTCTCTCCGTCTATCTGTCTGTAAACTTTTCACATTTTCATCTTTTTTTCAAGAACCACTGGGCCAATTTCAACGAAACTTGCCACAAAGTATCCTTTTGTGAAGGGGACTCCAGTTTGTTCAATTGAAGGGCCAAGCCCTTACTCAAGAGGAGATCATTCAGAAATGGTTAAAATTTGGTGGTATAATTTGAAAATCTTCTTCTCAAGAACCACTTTGCTAGAAAACTTGAAACTTTTGGAGAAGCATCCTCAGGTAGTGAAGATTCAATTTTGTTCAAATCATGACCCCTGGGGTAAGGGCGGGACCACAATGGCCGATCAAAGTTTTACATAGAAAAATATAGGGAAATTCTTGAAAAAATCTTCTTTTCAAGAATAGCAAAGGCATGAATGATTATGTTTATATGGAGGCATCCTCAGCAGTGTAGATTCAGCTTTGTTCAAATCATGACCCCTGGGATAAGGCGGGACCACAATAGATAGAAGTTGATAGAAGTTTTTACATAGAAATATATAGGAAAATTCTTTAAAAATCTTCTTCTCAAGAATAGCAAAGGCATGAATGATCATATTTATATGGAAGCATCCTCAGGTTGTGTAGATTCAGCTTTGTTCAAAGTATGACCCCCGGGTAGGGCTAGGCTTCGATGGCGGATCAAAGTTTACATAGAAATTTATAGGGAAATTCTTGAAAAACCTTTCTTCTTAGCAAAGTTATGATTAGTCATATTTATATGGAAGCATCCTTATGTAGTGTAGATTCAAGTTTGTTCAAATCATGACCCTTGGGGGCCATGACCCCTTTAAGAATTGGTTGGGACCACTTTTGGGTGTAAACTTTAATAATAAACTGATTTCTGCTTTTTTCCAAGCTACAGTGCTCAGGTGAGCGATATGGCCCATGGGCCTCTTGTATTTCGTTCTTTATTTCAATATCTAATGTTTTTTAAAACTTTTTTTCATTGATATCTTTTTGAAAAATAGCCATCTCCCGGTGTTTGAAGTTTTATTATTCTATGTACGGAGCCAACATGGGAACACTGAACGTATATTATCAGAGCGGAACTGGGGCCCGAACACTGGCTTGGTCACGCTCTGGTGATCAAGGAAACCAGTGGAATTATGCGGAGGTTGAAATTCCCAATGTCTCCAATGTTAGGGTGAGGAGTATTTCTGTGTGTATGAAACAGTGCAATAAATCTCCTTCAAATGTAAATATATTTGATGCATTTGTACTTGCAGAACATCTTAGTTCTTTTAAATTTATTTTTCTCATTATACTCAGGTGTCCTTTGACGGAGTACGGGGGAGCGGACATCTCAGTGACATTGCTCTGGATAATGTACAGCTGATTAGCGCTACTTGTGGTATGACATCTAACGCATGTTTATCACTACTTGAAATCGAAGAATTCACATTTATTTTGTTTTAAAATGATTATACCGCATTCTTCTCCAGTAATGGGCATGACTTGAAAAGACATTAACCCTCTTCTTCAAAATTCTGATAAACAAACCTTTTTTTTTTGATGGTATTACTGATAAAAGTATTATAAGTAAATGATATGCAACTATGGAATTTTAAAGAGTGGATCTTTTTTTAAGCATCATTGGCAACTACCACAACCACGCCTACTACTACAACCACGCCCACCACGACAACCACGCCCACAACGACGACCACGCCCACCACGACAACAACGCCCACCACGACAACATCGCCCACCACTACCACCACGCGTACCACTACCACCACGCCCACTACCACGACCACGCCTACCACAACGACCACGCCTACAACTATGACCACGCCAACCACGACAACCACGCCTACCACGACCACGCCCACCAGTAGTTCAACATCCACTACAACTACAGCAATAACAACTTCTACAACACCTACTGTTGGTAAATACAGTAGTCTTCTCTTCTTGCAAGAGTGTTCTGGCACAAAATGCAAAATTATCATAAAGGTCTTCCAAGTCCCTTTGGAAGACCTTTTTGTTTTCCTTCTACTTTTTATTATTTTTAAGGTCTTCCATCTTCACTGGAAGACCTTCTTATTGCTCTGTTGTTTTTTTTTTCACTATTATTAAGATCATCCAACTTCCCTCAGAAGACCTTATTGTTTTCCGTCTGTTTGCTATGATGATGATGATGATGTTAATTATTATTATTACTTTTTAAAAGTAAGACCGATTGCAGCTCTCAGTGAATGGATTTCAGATCTATTTTTTTTTAGGGAAAGATGCCAGATGTGTTTTTCATTTTTTTTTTTTTGGTTCAAAATCACTTTTTTCGCAATGTTTTAGGGAATTTGAATTTAAAATCTTTTAAATGGAATTTTGTCGCATAATATTCTTCAGTATTGCTAAAGATGCTGAAAGAAAAACTCTCGGGCATGATAGGGCATCACATGTAGATGCATTGTATTACAGTTTTTCGTCGTTCTTACTTTCGGTTGCAAGTAGAAAAGAATTCAAAATATCCAGTTTTTGATTTTTTTTTTGTAATGCTTGCATTTATATTAGAATATAACCCTTCTAAACTTTATCAAGTAATCGAGGGTTCAAATTCCACTTGCGCAGTATTATTATTATTTTTTTAGTTTCTGTCCTTTTTTCAGTTTCAAGTAAATTTTCTAACATTTAAAAAATGTATCAAAGTTTTTACCGATTTTAAAAAGCCTTTTTTATTAGAGATTCGGTAGAAAACCTTGAGTAATTCTGATTCATGTTGAAACACTTTGACGTGGTATATGAACATAAACGATAGAAATATAAATCTGTAATGTATCACTGTGAAGAAAGTCGACCAGAAGACCATTTTTTACCCTAGCAGCAAGATCGCATCTAGTTATTAAGGTCTTCCGACTTCACTCAAAAGGCGTTTTTTTTTCCCGTCTGTTTTCAATTGTTAAGGTCTTCTGTCTTCAGCGGAAGAACTTTTTGGTTTTCGAAGGGTCCATTGTCACTGTTTTCCTTTTTTTTTTTTTATTTTCGTTCCTGTTTTGTACAAGCGATTTATCGAAAACGATTTTCTGGATTTTCATAAAACTTTCAGATTTGATAGAACAATGAAAAATCATGAAACATATTTTTTTTTAATTTGATGCCGTCAGGCCCGATCCGAGGATTTGGGCGATTTGGTGATTTTCGTTTGATGAATTTCTCTGCAGTTTTTTTTTTCTAACAAACCACTTTCAACAAGAACGTGAAACTTTTATTAAAGATAGAGGAACATTTATGTAGATCGAAAGTTTGAAACATCGACGCTAGCTATGGCTCGATAAAAGACCGATAATTTCTAAAATTCTGACTTTTTTTTTTTTTTTTTTAAATTCTCTAAATATTTTGTGAAACATACATAATAAAAGTAATGCAAAATTACAAATCTTTCCAATGATAAAGTTTTTACTGTATAACTCAAAAAGTATTGAAAATTTATTTTACTCTTTTAAATCACATATTTTCTTGGGGTTAAATTTTAGTTGTTTGAGAAAAAATATGGGTTCGTCGGGATTTAATTAATGATTTCGTGGATGAAGATTCGTTGAGTAGTAATATGAAAAATTACATTCATGATGGACATAAACTCGTGGATTTCTACATACCACGAAATACACGAAATAAAATTCCCACGAGATTTAGTGATTTCACAGTACAGTTGTACATCAAAGAAGCAAAGTCGTTTAAATCCACAAGTAGCAACAGATGAAATTGTCAAAAATCGTCGACTTACGTCACTTCCGGAAACACAGAGAGTTTATTATATAAAAGTAGCTCATTCTATGGATCATGTATTACAAAAGAACCAACAATGTACGAATGAATTTTATTTATTTATTTGTTTTATAAAACTGTTTGTTATATTTGTGTCCCTTCAGCTACGTGTAACTTTGAGGACGGAGCCAGTTGTACATTACGTAATCTGATTCCGCCTCCCCTTGGTCTTCAGGCGCCGGATCTGTTCAGGGACGATTTTGATTGGGTGCTCACAGGAACGGTGAGTTCAGAACTCAGAATTGACATTATTTATGTGTTAACTATCAGTTCATTACACACAGTAATAATTCTGTTGTCGTTCTTTTCAAAGGGAGCCACGCCCTCCAGAAACACGGGCCCGACCTCGGCGTCAGAGGGTACCCGTTATGCTTATATAGAGGCGTCCAACCCCAGGGTCGCTGGAGACAGGGCGGTCCTTAGGACATCAAGTAACTTCCAAGGTATGTCAACAGACATATATTGCTGCACTTTACAAGCCACGATGTCAATTGCGCAACCTTTTTTTTTTTAAATTTAGCATTTATAATAAAAATAATATAATTATTTTTAGTAATATTTTTGAAATGTGAGAATGTATTTCAGTTATTGGTATCTGGCTAAAACTATTTCCTTTCAAACAATAGAATAAAAAATGTGCAATTTATATGTTTTAGTTATTTTTATATTGTTTCTGTATAAATAGGTTAAATTTTTTTTAAAGGACAACATTTGAGTAAGATTCCTGCTATTGTATATATTTGAATCTACACATGTCATATATTTGTATACAGCCCCAGTGTCTAATATTTGACAACCATAGGTTTCAATCTACACATGTGACTGATTAATTGTAGAAAATCCCCTAACTTGTCTAACATTATTTTGACTACCATATGTTTGTATCTACACATGTTGTATAATTGTAGACATTCCACCAGTGTCATTTGACTAACATATATTTCAATCTACACATATCATTTATTGTAGACAACCCCCAGTGCCTAACGTTTGACTACCATATGTTTGGGTCTTCCACGGGAATGGGGGATTTAAAAATCTACTCCAGCAATATAAACAATGAAATCATATTACTATGGTCACGTCAGGGTAACCAAGGAAACCAGTGGCTATCTGCCTCTGTAGACGTTCCAGCAGCAACAGGACTTGTGGTAAGTGGTTTATCTATATGTAGAGACGTACATGTAGAGATGTCAGTAAAGGGCTTCAAAATTAGACATAAACTCAGCACTTCAGACCAATAATGAGACTTGAGGTTTGGTTCTCCTGCCAATGCCTACCGTGACACAGGACCTCGGTTTTTCAATCTCATCTGCAAACCCTGTGATCCTCTTAAATTCTAATGTCGTGCGCATGACGAAAAAACAGTTCCTCCCTGTGTTCATGGCTCCGGTTTCACGCGGCGCGGCGAACTAGAATTTAATCCGGGCCTCCCGATCACGAAGTGGGCACTCTACCACTTGACAACCATTGTAGCTAGAAATATTCAATCCGAGAGGAACTTGTATAGAACAAAAATATATTAAAATTGTGTTCAACCCTTCCTTTTGCAGATCTTTTTCGAAGCAACTCGGGGCGGTTCTTACAAGAGTGACGTCGCCATTGATGACGTACGCATTACCCAGGGTTCCTGTGGTAAGTTTATCTCATTAAAATACTTCTAGGACTGAATCTTCCCAATCAAAGACTTTAAAATTTTTTATCATATATTCAGGCTGTAGCACAAACCCTTGTAAAAATGGTGGACAATGTACACAGACTAACACTGGGTTCACTTGTCAATGTACTGGCGGATTCGGTGGGAACACATGTGAGGTCATAGGTAGGTCTTTTCCAGAAGTATTCACATGTTTGGCTTTTCTTTAGTATTCCTTTATATATTGAAATTCAATGTACATAATTCATATTTCTATCAACAAATATCGTTATTATGATTTTATAATTTTTTTCTAAGTCCATCGACAAAATACAAAGTTATAGACATTATGCCCATCGCATACATTATACAATAAAACATCAGGTTAGAAATATGTTTTTTAATTAACATTATTTTCTCTTCCACAAAGTCGGACCAGTGATGTGTGACTTCAATACCGGAAATACCTGTAGCTTCCTGTCACAGGCCACGAATGATGGAGATGAATGGAGGTTTGGGACGGTAAGCCCGGGGTCAAAATGGTTATGTGGTTAATTGAAAGAGTTTTCCTACTTACTCAGTGCCTAAAAATTGAAAATAATAGCAAGATATCATTAACTCTTTTTCCTCGCAAATGAATTCTTTCAGACAGATATTTATTAAAGTTTAGTCAAATACGGTGATAAAAAATAAAGTAAATAGTTTAAGGGATCACAAGTGGTTTATTTATTGTCTTCAGCGAACACCTAGTTACAAGACAGGACCACAATACCCCGTGGACGGTATCTTTGCCTACACCGAGGCTTCCTTCCGGTTCTGGGGCACCACCTACATATTGACTACTGCTGGCTCACAGCTACGTAAGTTTATTTTGTATTCATTTTTGATAAGGTCTCTGTTAATCTTCTGATTACAAAAGTTGTGTGACTTACCCGTTTTTTTATCATTGTTTTGGTACCTTTTCCTGTTTTGGTATGCCTAATAGATAAAATTAAAAAAGATTACAACACAAGTCTATTCAGAAAAAGATAATTATTGACCTTTTAGAGGAACATTTTCACAAGGTGTATTATAAACACCGTTCTGAACTTTCTCTACAGAGGAGAGCCCATGGTGTCTTACATTCCAGTACAACATGTACGGAAATAGGATGGGGACGTTCGAGGTCAATGCAGGGTCAAACGGAAGTTTGACGAAGGTTTGGTCACGGTCCGGTAACCAAGGCCGTAGCTGGAAATCCGCAGCCATATCAATAAGTTCCGCTCCAAATCTTGTGGTATGTTTTTAGGTTTTTCCTCGATGTTGCTTTTTTATCAAACAACATGTGTATTTGGTTAACATTTATCATGTTTATTTATTGTGTTAAAGAAATATTATTTTTTTTAAAATTAAATGAAATGTAAATCTAACAGTATATTTTCTTTTTCATAAGTCCACTAATTTAAAAAAAAAACAAACAATTAAATTGTGAGCTGGTAAACTTAGATCTGAGATCAGGTGCCATGAAAGAGTCGAGCAATTAATCTCGCCATTAACACATTAACTGTTGTTCAGTAAATTAAACTGATATATCTCAGACATAGAGAGGGAGAATATGAATTCTGTTTGTTGTTATTTTCTGTAGATTAACTTGGAGGTGATCCGAGGCTGGGGATATAGAAGTGATGTTGCTATTGACAATGTGCGTCTACAGACAGGAACATGTAAGTGTACACAATCCTAATCTGTGTGTCTGTAAGTAGTCTTGTTGTTCATCTGTTTCTAGAAATAAAATACGTATAGCTCTGGTAGTCCCTTAACTAATTGAAAATCTTACTTTTCCGTTTTTCCCACACAGTGGGTGTGACCGATCGGCAGGGGATGCATACTCCTCCAAGGCACCTGATCCCATTTCCGATGTTTTGGAGGTCCGTGTTTTATCTGCTCCTATTTTGTATTGTCTTAAAGTCTTTTGATCTTGAATATTGTTCGTTATCTACATATGTTTCATCAAGCAGAGGACTACAGTTCTGCAGCCAGTAAGCATTAAGTTTACCCTGTGCTTTTTTTGTTTTCAGACATGGTCATTCCTGGAAGGATTATTTTCATTAAAGAGAAAACATTCTTCCTCAGACCTCACCATTGTAACAGCATACTGGAATTTAGGAACATTCCGTAAAGGATTCAGTAAAACATTCACCAAAAATACATATCTTACCAGGACAAAAACATTTCAATATTTGACGAACACCTTGGTTGTATATACCGACTGTACAGAGTTTCGAGATTTGATGAAGGAGCTCAGATCGAAAGGAAACTTAAACAATCAGACAGAAATTTTCTATGTCAAAAGAGAGACATTTTGGCCTTTTCGGCTGGTAGACAGAATAAAAAAAGTATACTCTCAACCGGGATATTGGGGTTTATCCAATATGGATAAACCTGGTTATTTCGTGCAGCTTAATTTTTTACATCTAAGGATAGATAACTCTTAGCTTCTTAACATTGAACTTCAAAAATCATCGGGCTCGGTGCTCAAAAAATTCTTGATGTTGCTTGTCAATCGCAACTTCTCGGGCCTTTCCGACTATAGCGGAAAAACGACCTCTGACGGAAAGACCCGAGATGATGCGATTGGTTGCTTGTATGCGCATGTCTTCTAGAACATTCCTTTTGAATCTGTAATTTGAAAGAAGCAGAAGCAAAAAAAAAAAAAAAATTTAAAAGAATTAATCGATTATCATCTGCTGATTTATTGTCAAATTCAAGTAAATATGTTACGTGTATCAAGAGCTTCGAAGGCCAGGAGACCTTATTCCAGAGAAATCACAAGAAGTTTCGTATCCAGGCCAAAAAACATAGAGTAGGCCTAGCTGTAGATACTTATGCACCGCCACGTTCTGAACATGATGTCGCCCTTGTCGAGCAGGCACCTGACTCAGAGTCACTATCCACTGTAACTTCCTTACTTTCCATGTTACCTGCTATTCCAGCTCAACATAATCGAGGTACAGTTCAATTTGACCCAAATCCTTTTATTGATTTTTATATTAACACTGTGCCGGATAATTATGCCACTTCAAAAGTGGCATTTTGGCGCCCGCCAAATCCTCATTTCACATAAAAATCATGTATACCAAGTGGTAGACCATCACTCACAGAGTTCATAACTACCTTTGTTACAGGTAAATCTCACCTGTCAGGTGAGATAATCACCTTTGAACAAAAAATTCCCATAGGAAAAATAAAGTTCCTATAGGAAAAATAAAATTCCTGAGGGATATTATCGAAATCCTGCAGGATTTCTTTATTTCCTGCAGGATATTTAAAAATTCCTGTAGGACTATAATTTACCATGGGAGAATTTAATTTCCTAAGGAAATTTATTTTCCTAAAGGAGAAAAATAAATCCTATAGGAGAAAATATATCCTATAGGAAAAAAAAATTCTCCTAAGGGAATTTCTTTCTCCCTTAGGAAAAAAAATTCCCATAGGATTAAAATTCCCATAGGAATTTGAGAGTTATTCCTACAGGATTATTTTTTGTGCCATCTTCTTCTTAATTTCATAATCTTAGTTTTAAAAAAAATCCCTTAGGAATTTAAAATATTACTCCAATAGGATTTTTTGTATATACCCATTCTGAGCATGTTGTACTGTTTCCTCTTATTTGTGTGTGGATGTCAGTGTTGAACAAGAACATTAGCTCCAAGATCCTCGAATCAATCTTCTGATAAATTGGCCCCGTGGGGATCCGGGTTAGAATAGGTCCTCAGTACCCCCTTGCGTGTCGTAAAAGGCGACTAAATGGGGCAGTCCTTCGGATGAGACCGTATAAACCGAGGCCCCGTGTCACAGCGGGTGTGGCACGATAAAGATCCCTCCCTGCTCAATGGCCGTAAGTGCCGAGCATAGGCCTAAATTTGCAGCCCTTCACCGGCAATAGTGACGTCTCCATATCAGTGAAATATTCTGGAGAGGGACGTTAAACAGTATACAATCAATCAATCAATCTGATAAATTGTACAACCTATCACAAAGCCTTGAAAGCCCAATAGTAGGTCATCATGACCTACATTTTGGTTAAAGCACTCTGAAGACCTATGATGCATCAACTGACAGAGGATGATAATTCTTAGCCAATAAGTCCTGGAAATATTTAAGGAATCACTGTCTAGTTAATGTAGTATGCCAGGGCATCAACGATAGTGGGAAACATGGGATAATTTGCATAACGGACAAAGTCGTTATGCATTAATTATCCCATGTTTCCCACTATTGTTGATGTCCCTGGCATATTACACTAACTAGACAGTAATTCCTTATATTTCCATTTCATTGTGAAACAAAAGGCCCAAGGGCCTTGAATAGCTCTTCTGATAAATTGTACAACCTATCACTTGTATTTGAAGCCTCTGACCCTAAATATCCCAAGACCAAAGTTGCATCAACAGACAAAGTTTGATGACTCTTAGCAAATTAGGACTGAAGATATTTTAATACACTTATAAAAACCATGAGTAAGTCACAGTGACAACTTTAAGATTGAAGTTTTCTGAGGACTCAAGATGCATTAATAGACAAACTAAGATCGAAGATTCTAAGCCAATAAGTATTTGAGATATTCAAAAGTAGGTCACCTTGACCTACTTTTTGGTCTACATTCTTGGAAAACCCAAAATGCATCAACTGTCAAAGTTTGATTATTCTAAGCCAATAAGTACTCGAGATCTTAAATATAGCGATTTAATGTCAAAAGTAGGTCACTGTGATCTACTTTTTAGAAGATGATTTTCGAAAACCCAAGATACATCAACTGACAAAGTTTGATGATTCTAAGCCAATAAATACCTAAGTTACTTAAATATAGCCACTTATAAATAATTCCGACTATAAATAAAATTTACTTACTTACTTACTTACTTACTATAGCCATAAAATGTCAAAAGGAGGTCATTGTGACCTACATTTTGGTTGTCACTCTCTGAAAACCCAAGATGCATCAACTCACAAAGTTTGATGATTCTAAGCCAATAAATACCTAAGATACATAAATATAGCCATAAAATGTCGAAAGTAGGTCATCGTGACCTACATTTTGGTCGACATTTTTCAGAGTCCCAAGATGCATCTGCTGACCAAGTTTGATGATCGTAGGTCTGAAGGTAATCAAAATATGCCTTTTAAACAATTTGAAAACAAATGCCTGCAAAATGAAAAAGAAGGTCACAGTGACCTACTTTTTCATAAATTTGTTTTAAGGTCCCAAGATGCAGCAACTTACAAGATTTGATGATTCTAACCCTTTCAGTGTCTGAAATAATGGGATTAAACGTTTTAAAAAGGATAATTCATAAAATTCAAAAAGTAGGTCACAGTGACCTACTTTTAAGTTGACATTGTTCAAGGACCCAAGATGCATCAACTGACAAAGTTTGATGATCATAGGCTTTAAAGTGTCCAATATATGCCTTCAAATCAATTGGAAAACAAATACATGTACCTGCAAAGTTAAAAAATAGTAGGTCACAGTGACCTACTTTTGAGTTAACATGATGTGAATTCCTAAGATGCATCAACTTACAAGATTTGATGGTCCTAGTCCTTATAGTAAGCAAAATATAAACGTTTTTATTAATTGTAAATTAAGTCAACTTTGAAGTGACCTTGAGACCACGCCCTTTGCCCCAGGGTCATGCCTTGAATAATTTTTTTATTTCAACATATCCTGATCCTTGTATGTAAGTTTGGTGAAAATCTGCCTGGTGGTTCTGGAGAAGAAGATTTTTTAGCAACCATTACTTTTGGTTTTGTTTTCTGATTATCTCCCCTTGTTTAAGGGTCTCAACCCTTATTTTACTATAAATGGTAGCCCTTGGGACAAGGACACCCTGTGACAAATTTGACACTGATTGGCCAAGGGGTTCTTGAGTTATGGCCCATATTTTAAAATGTTAACGCACACCGCACACTGCACAAATGGCCAAGGCATTAGCTCTTTGAGCCTTTGGCTCAGATTTAGACTTTAAAAATGTAGACTAATCGAGTTAAATTACACGTGGACTCCCATGCCAATTTCAATAGTCCTCGCCCACTGACGTCAAACACAAAGACAGCTGCACGAGATTTACATGCATATTTGGCCTCCTTAGCGTCAGACGCAGAGACAGATGTGCACGAGATTTGCATGCATATTAGGCCTCCTTAGCTCCTGACCTATAGACCTGGCTGCCTAATTTACATTCCGGCAAAATTATCAAAAAATAAACTCCCCTAACTTTCAAAGAGTTATCACAGAGAAAAAAAATTAGAAATGGAAATATTTAAATATAGCCATAAAATTCAAAATGTAAGTCTTTGTGACCTACTTTTTAGTTGACGTTATCTGAAGACCTAGTTTGCTAGATATTCCTAACATGCCTAATATGTAAAATTTTGATTCCCTACTGTAGCCTCATCCTACCCATAAGGGTCATGATTGCATTGATTTGAAGAAGAAAAATTCACCTATACTACCTGAGGATGTTTCCATATCAAAAGGATTAAATAATGGCTTTGCTTCTCTCAAGATTTTAAACTTTTATATATATATATATTGCTGTGTAAAACTTTGATTCTCTATTGTGACAAACTTGAATAAATACTGCATGATGATACTTCCATATCAAAATGACTGATCAAATCTTTTTTGTTCTTGATAAAAAGATTTTAAAAAAAAATACAGGGTATTCCTATGTACAATTTTGATCTCCTATTGTGGCCCACCCTTATCCCCGGGGTCATGATATGAACAAACTTGAATCTACACTATGTAATAAATGTTTCACATAAGTTTAAACTTTTCTGGGCCAATGAATGGTTCTTGGGAATATTTTTGAAAGATGGCTACAAATATACATATTTTATTAACTCCCCTTTAAATAGTGTGCCATTTTCTGAACAAATCTTATTTAAAATTCTTACACTGACAAGATAACCCTAATTTTTCAATCAAAATGTTATCAGATAGACTGTTATGTGACAGATTGTGGCCTTATGTGTGCAAGTTGTGCTTTGCGCGGCACGAACCATGCTAACCGTACTTACAGTTTGACACATTCAAGGCACTTCCGTCTGCTAACTTTTGGTCTTGGTCAAGTTGGTGGTGATGTTAATGGAGTAATTCACACAGGTTAAATCAAGAAACTCAAACAGAATGATTTACACTTGCATGAATTATCCCTTCAATCTTCTTCAGTTCTTGTTCTTACTTTCGATTTCATGCTCTTTTTAATAAAGCGTTTTACTGACTTGGATCATATCACGGTGTACACTATATTTCATGCCCCCGTAATCGAACTCGAAGGGGGGGGGATACAGGGTCTTTTTTTCTAATTTATACAGGTATCATACCATTTACAAACACATTCTGTTTAATTTGTGTTTTATACTGTTACATGTATAAAATAAGACCTACCGAAGTTGAAAATATAGATTTTAGAATTTACTTAAAAAAATTAACTTATATACAAATGCTCAGAAAGTTGAATATGTGACATAAAGGGAATTATTTCTGTGTTCTTGTTTTATTTTGAATAGTAAAAACAAATATTTTCATGGGAGAAGATCTTATAGCGAACTACTATACGTAAGTTGTAAATCACATTTTCAAGGAAACAAATTGCATACTCCGAATAAAAAAAAAATCATGATAATAATAACGTGTTTCCGTGTTTTGCGTGAAAATAAAAAAACTTTTAGCAGAGCAAAGTTTGTAAAAACAGCGGCCCATATCATTGCCGGGCGGATCCAGAGGGGGGTCGGTGGTTTGAACCCCACCCACACCCTTTATTTTTGTACAGAGAGAGAGAAGGAAAGAGAAAGATTTTTCTGTAATATAGATATGAATTTATACGTCTAATAATTTGAAGAAAAAAACTCTGTCCTTTCTGTTCGCTAGATCTGTAGATTTTTGCGTATATTTGCTTTCCTTCGTGTACCCGTACCTTAACAACCCGCTACGGTCTCCGACCACCAACAATTAAGTAACATGCAAGGAAGATTCCGGCGAAGTTTTAAATTAACTATACCATTTTCGGACCATCTTCAGAAGTAAAGTTCTTACTTTTTGAAGTATGTATAAAATGTTTCAATATTTCATATTCAATGACGACGAGAAAGGTTCCTGTAGAATGCAGATGGAAAAAAAAGGGGGTCTGACTGTAGCTCTCCGGTCTTTCAAAATATTTTTTTCAGGAGCTACAGTTATGCATCTAACGCAAAATAAAAGCTGATATGATTGTCTCAAAATCTGTACATCAAATAAACAATTTGAAGGAACTGATCGTAGTCATTTCACCATGTAGGGACCTATATACTAATATATACAGGGGCGGATCCAGCAATTGTAGAAAAGGGGGGGGGGGTCCAGGTCGGTGTCCCCAGCATTCTTGCATAGAATCACATATAAGAAGGGGACCTCCAAAAACAATTAAGAAGTATGTAACAATTTAAACCAGTATTTAAACATTCTAGTAATACGTGAAATATACATAGGCATACGGCCTGTTTCAAAATATAGCATCACAGTGTTTGCATGTATTCTTTTTCACTCCTAGTACATTCCTTAAAAAATCTAAATGAATTTTTTTCAATATCCGGACCCTTTTGATGACCCCATACTTCACATCCATAATTCAAAATGCTGCTTACATATGTGTCAAAAAGAGATAAGATTGTACAGTGGTTTAGATATAATTCACTGATGGATGCTTTAAGAGCAAACAATCTGATAAAACTCATTCATCGAATAGGGTGGGGTCTGAGTGTTATATTACTAGTATTTTGCTATAGTACATATTGTTTAAGATATTTAGATAATTGTTGTTTGTTAGGTTTTCCTTTATTTATTTATTATTATTTGTTTTGTTTGTCTTTTTTTCTTGGGAAGCTTTTTGTTTGTCTTCTTTTCTTGGGAAGCCCCCCACCCCCGGTAAAAAAAACCCCACAAAGTCTTTTGAAAACGTTGTTACGGTCTGTGTAACTACGGGCACCTGTCCTCACGTGTCATATCAGGGGGAGACACGTGTCAGGAAGACACCTGTCACTGTGTATTTTTTGTATATTCTATGTGATTTGAGAGGGTTTTCTACCTAAAGGGAACAAAGGGCTGTTGTCGTGCATGTACACACAGAGTCTCCGCAAGATGATGATTCAGTTTATGTTGGTTTTTTTATTATTAAATCATTAAAAATTATTGTATAATAATTCATAAGTTACACAAGAGAACATATTCATAAGATAACCTACATTTATTTTAAGGAGTTCAATGAAAGAACAACTATTTAGAACTTAAGATTTCAATTTTCATTACTGATTTAAATAAAATTATCCTGTTAAGAATTAAATAATTTTCTTAAATACCGGTATTTCACATGACTTTGTTTTCCTCAAGAACAACCGTTACGGCTTTTGAAGTTACCCTATGCTAAGGCAATCTATAAAAAGAATTAATTGTATAATTGTATTGTTATGCAGTTTCTGTTGATATCATTATATAAAGATGTGATGTTTGTCAAAACTACTAAAAATATGTCTTTATCTACGTTGTCAAACATTTTATTTAAATTCGCCGACATGCTGTATTAATTTACTCTTTTTAAGAAAAAAGATGTGTGTCCTTAAATTTATAAAGATAGACTAGATCAAACTACAGGCCTGTAGGAAAGTAATTTCGGATTTTCCGTTTAGATAACCGTAATGAATTTACCGGGAAATATTTACTAGCATACCTTACCAGATTTCCTAGCGAAAAAATTACATTAGAATTAAGAGATACAGGGCGGGAACAGCTAAAACTGTGTATATAAGTACAGCACTACACATTAAGGAATAATCAAGATGACTTTTGAAACACTCTTTCCAATGGCCTCACTTATGCTCGTCGTGACTAAAATACTGAATTACAAAAGAGACTGTTAATTTTTCCTGCCTTTGATTAGGTATTAATTTTGTTCCACCTTGTGATAACTATCCTTAAAAAAAGGTTTTCAAACCCGTCCAGAAATTTGGAGTTTCAATAACTCTTTAGATAAAATAAGGTCTTTAATATGTTTTGAGAAAATATGTCTATGCGCGTTTAAGAAGATCGATGTCAATCGTTCATATGCGTATAGTTATCAGGGTAGGGGGTCTATTCACTTCATTCTCATCCCTCATCCAGTCCTGTAGCTTTTGCTGAAGACTTGCAGTATCACTTTTCCGCGATTCAAAACAGCTTACCGCGAGAAAAATCGTGCTTTCCGATGACATATTATACAACTTTTTCCGCTATTGCATGTACTCTTTGCTTTCTCGTGACATATTTTAGCCTTTACCTCTTTCGATTCGTTAGCAATCTAAAATCTGCCTTTTCTTTGCTCATCATCTTGTTCTGTCTACTATATTCTCATAATACTGATCGAGATAGTCCAAATTACTGAAATTTATCGCCGATTATAATTGCGCAGGTAACTGAATATAACACGTTCACTCGATTATTAATTTTGGACATGATTTCTTTTGACATTATTACACCTTTGGAATGATTGTAACAGTTTTTGATTTTCATAAAATATTTCTTATATGTCTCTGTTAGGAGTAATTAATTATTTCATAATTGGTTGGGCAAGAAACCATTCCGCAATCCTAGTACCGTTATTATGTCAAGTCTATAACTATTTCTTCAATGTTGAAGAAACATGGTATAATTATGAAAGGATGAAAATAATTTGGGAAAAGATTTTTTTATTATTATTCAAATATACACCCTACCCTTACATTACGTTGACTGACATAGCCCAGATGCTGTTTACCATGTTTAGTCCAATCGCTGAAGTTTAGGCGTGCGTAACAGTGTATATACACTGTTCGTACTTCTTTAGTAATCCCAGCTAGCCCACTCGGCGCTACTCCCCGTCGAACCTCACCTAGACATGTATACGTAAATTAATGTTGAATTTCTTTATGACTCCCATGCAGTGTTGTGTTCCTGTTTTGCACGCATTTTATAATTAGTTATAAAACAATAATGGTGTTAAATGCATGTGTTTTGAATAACAATTATAGCCTGATTTTGGTTTACCTTATTTTACCTATGTATCATAAACAGAAGGAATAAATAGTAATTCAATGTAACTATATGAATATTTATTTGAAAAAAGTGAATTTATTGAACATTTATTCTAACATTGTAATTTAAAGAGACTGACATTTCTAGAAAAACAAACAGTTTTGTTTAAAGCTGGTAATTCAGAAATTGACACCGATTACTATTCATGATTAATTATTTAGCATAACTTTTTATTTTGTTATTACAGTAATAAATGAAAACTTGTAAATGCACATTATAATTTTTGTTTAATTTCTCATTTTATTTCAAATTCTTTCCTATAGGCTCATACTTCCCCTGTCTATTGACTTTGTTATAGACTATACTAATAAAATAATTATCTGCTCGGTCAAACTGATTTCCCGTTTTGTCCCAAGTTCAAGTTCATTTATTCACTAAAAACCATTTCAAATACATGGTACATGATGAGGATAATGAAAAACTATATTATTTACATCAATTCAGGTCAGAGGTACAAGAATAAGAAGTACATAATCAGAATATGAAAAGGGAGAGAAAGAAAAAAAAAGAAAAACACATATGAAACATGCAATTATGAAGTAAGCGAGGGGCAAAATCATGGAAGATAGACTAAATTATGTATTTTCAATATAAAAGTTGCTCACTGTCACAATGATCCTTAATAATGACTATATGTGTTAATTTTGTAATTTATATTTGTCCTTTAATTAATTTTTTTACGTCGATGAAAAAGTAAAAGAGTGATGATAATACAGTCATGTTTTCGTTATTTTTCACGTTTCCATTAGGAATAAAGACAGACGTAAGAGGAAATTCGATTTAATTCAAGTACTTATTACAACATAGTGTAGATTGTTTCCATATATATGCCGGTCTTTACGAAGATAACACATGTGAAAAGGGAATCTTTTGCAATCCAAGCCGTAAGTGCTAATTTCTTATTTGTTATACATGTATTCCGTTTTATCATTGGACTTTCAATTACGGCAAATCACTCCCCAAAATTCTACAGATATCTTGGACGACATATCTCACACAAGAACCATTCAGCTATGAAGATTGAAAACATGTATTTAGCCGCAGAACTGTAGCGTTATGGTTTAATATCTTAAGATTTGACATAACGCTACAGATCCAGTAATGCAAAAAAAAAACGTGTAATAAAAGTATTTTTCGCACTGTTGGGGAGAATTTCTCAACTTTCCAAAATTTGTAAATCACCAACTTGTCCATGCACAATGATTCTAGACACGTTTTAAATAAATCTGTATATTTCATACACCTCCCAACCCTTTATAACCTTCTCTACAAGCAAAAAACTCGTTTGTGTTAGAATTTCTTCAATCTCTCAGACAATTCAAAATCAAGCCAGTTTATCGCGCACCTGTACGTAGACTTTCTCAGAGGCGGGTGTTTGGATATTAATTGTATTACATGTTTTTCATTGTACTGTATAACACATGTCACTATAATAAACAATTTATTTACTTACTTACTTACATGCATCATAGCTACGGTTGTACAATTCTTAAGATTTCAATATAATATATAGAAAAAAAAATCGCTTCAATAACATTTGAATGTTAACCATGTAGTTGCACTTTAGCTTCAACCCTCACATCTTCAACACCTAACCACTACAGTTTTGCAACTAATCGCGAGTGTAGATGGTGTAGTTTGCTCATCTTTACTTGATCATATCAGACTGTTGAAAGAAGTATTTGGGAAATGTGTAGACCGAAATTCCCGTTGCATCCTACATAATTTCTTTTTTTGTTGTATAGGATTATCTTTACATTGGAGAGAATTAAAACAGCAGTATAACATGAAAACAAGAATTTCTACATAAGGGACTTTGATTACTACATTCGTTATATACCAACAGTTCTCCGGGGACAGCTTTGATTACTTATTATAATTTAAATCAATAATCTATAAATTGTCATTTTTCTCTTCTAAACTTACAAAAAAAATTATCGCTTAACTTATTGTAAAATAAAAAATACATTAGCTATTATTGTTTAGTTTAAAAAAAATTCTAGTTAAATGAAATGACCAAATGTATTAATTTCTAAATCTTTATTTTCGATCCTAGAAAGGGACATAACTCTGGAAAGCGAATCGTGTAGTAAGAAGACTATATATCGGATATGAGACATTTTGAAAGCAAAAATTAAAACTATTACAGGTATTTTATTCATGTATTATTTATTTTCCCTTAAATACAACCTTTAATAGGTTTTTTTTTCGTAAACCTGACAAAAGACCTTACTTCGAGATATTGACCATGTTTTAAAGTTTGGACGGGTCCATCTTTTTGAGCGAGGGTGTCTTAACTTAAACTGAACGTGAATTTTTTTTGTATTCTTTTTCCCCCGAGTTGGATTTCACGGAAATTTAATCAAAATTCTTGGTTTTATCTATTTTCATATATAATCTCACATTATGTTTGATTAATATTAAAGCAACTACAGTTTGGAGTTAAACATACCCATCCCCTTTTGCTAACTTCCGAGAAACAAATATCTACATGCCCCAGATCTATATTTAAATATTCCACTCCCATCACTTATTGCTTTTTACTTTTGAACAAACTGACATTTAAAATAAAACATGTCCAGAGTTTAAATCCTTTTAGAAAAAAAAGAGATATTAAATACGTATTGTAGTGATCAGACATTGTAAACCTATATAAATGAAGCTCCGCCTACACGTGATGATGGACATTACTCTACACGTGCTTCAGTGACTTTTCTCTGGATGTTCAGTAGTCGCTTGTATTCTGTTTATAATATTTATCAGACTAAACACATATTATACATATAACAGAATTATCAGAATTAATGAAGCTCCGGATTACAGACTTCCTTATGTATTAAAAGGAACATAACAAATATATCATTAAATTCCTTCAAAATCAGATCCTAATAAGAACATTTGTGAATGAAAAAAAAATAAATAGATTTAATTGTTGATTTAAATTTTAAAAACAAGCAAAACATGCTTGCGATCTTTTGTATGCTTCCTCAGTTGAGGTAGAAATGATAAACCATAATTTTAAAATCTAAAATTAACATTTTGAAAGTACATGTAGACAGTGCTCGAAGACGGGACTGGACGACTATTATTATGTAATATAAATAAGAAATGGCAAGTGTCAGTATGTAGGTGTGGATCCAAATCCTGTAATATACACATGTGCTTCGCCGTGTATGTATACCCCTCGGAATACAGCCCTGAGGGTGTCTCTTACAATAGATTTTCTATCCTCTGCATGTGTATAGAGTGGTTCGATCATGCTCTGTGCGCCGAAGTAAACAATGGTTGAATAGTGAACATGTGCCCCTCTATCATACCTAATATGCGATTTCCATGCATTTGCAATATGGGATTCAAATTATTTATATACAGAATAAAATGTATAAAAATTTATGCTAACGAATAGCAATGTAGCATGTTGTTATACCATCTGACACAACACAAAACATTTATTAATTGATAGTTAAATCTTTCAATTAAAAAAAAATCATGGAAATGAAAAATTAATTAAACCGATGTTTCAAGCACGTGGTATCGTTTTTCAAAGGGGGAGTCAGACAATTGATTTTTTTTCACTTACGTGGACTGGAAAAGTTGACAAGCAAAAAAAAATAAAAAATAAAAAAAAAAATGCCCAAACTCGGAAATCCTATTTCTGGG